>LUCH01002639.1:24892-74188 GCA_013368495.1 Paragonimus heterotremus
CTATCGATAGGATTTGCTCCACTGTGCTTCAGTACTGATTTGTATCCACGATGCGGGTGGTATTCGCTATGTATTCAACACGCTGCTCTCCGGTCTTGTACTCGGTGTGACTCCAAGCGCACCATCAGTTCCGAATCAGGTGACTCCGGGAACACTGAACTATCGCTTAGCATGTCTGCGTTTGTTAAATGCCTACTTGGAAGTTAGCTACGAATCGGCGGATGGTCCGATGGGAGTTACAAGTGCCGAAGCTACTCAAAAGGGTGCTGAATCGATAAACAGTGAAAACGATGATGAGAGTGATGATGACTATAGTTCCGAAGACTATAGTGATGACGAGAATGACAGTGAGGACGTGGAAACGGATTCGGATATGGACAATGCTGTGAACGACAATGACGAAGAGTTTCCAGATGTTAAAGAGACTGTCAGCAAAATTCTGCGTGAATTCTATCCGGTCGCACTTCGGAACGTTTGTCGCTTGTTGTCTTCCCAAAATGAACCTACCCTAGTTTATTGTTGGAAATGTTTAGAATCACTTTTCAAGGTAAGTTGATGTGCATAATGTGTTTATTCGTTCCTGTTTTTTTACGTAGTGTGCATTTGAAGCGTTGGAAATTCATGTGTTTAATCGGTGTTTTTCTGGCGCCGATACACGAAAAGGTACATCAACATAAACCAACGGCTTTCTGCCTCACGAGCACGTTTTGTTGTGATCAACCTCTAGCTCTAACAGATAGGTATAATTTTACGTTGTTCACGTGACCGATATTTGTGGGTTACCCGCGCAGTTGATATGAGTAGACTGATCGTTTGAATGGTCTTCTAAGGTCTACCTCACACATTAGGAAAGTGAAACTT
Organism: Paragonimus heterotremus; assembly: GCA_013368495.1. Lineage (NCBI taxonomy): Eukaryota > Metazoa > Platyhelminthes > Trematoda > Plagiorchiida > Troglotrematidae > Paragonimus > Paragonimus heterotremus. The sequence goes on from LUCH01002639.1 coordinate 25,754, forward strand.
GAACTCTGACAAGCAACAGTTCCGTGTGATAGCATCGGAGGATACCTACAAGATCACTTGATCACTTTCGTCTGGCCTAAGAGACAATGTGTTGCTGCACCTTTGAGATTATCCCGTAATTCCTCAGAAGTAGGAAGCGTTTTAGCTATGTAATACCATCATGATTTCGTAAACCGTTGACAACACCCGCCATCAAACCCATCTTCCACTGTTATTTGCCTCCCAAGATATAGTGTCGATGTCTTCATATCACGCTTACGCGGAAGTAATCTTCCGTACGATCTAAGTCAGATCGCTCCATCACCACATAACGTACCCCAGAGGATTTTGCTGTTTCCCATTCTTTTTACATGACCTAGCCATTACAAAGTGAATGTATCTTCGGTCACACAAACTTTCCATTCTCTCCTGTTGGTCGAGCCTCCATGAAGTCCTATAATCTATCAGCATAATTGGAACTTGGTGTATTTATTATTTGAAGTTTTGCAGGGTGCTGACGTTTCCCAGCCTTTACATTTATACAAAATGTCTGTGTAAGTAATCACTATGTTTACCAACGTTTTAATAGAATGATAGGCAGTCGTTTGGTGTTGTTATGCACAGATTAACACGGGTTGAAAAATGGAAGAAAGAAAAAGCAAAAACGTAAGTTAAAGCTAGGATGCTAAGCCTAAACTTGGGACTAGATGCTTAACTGGGACGGAAGTTACTGTAATGCGTCGCGTAACAGTAACTGACACTGTAGAGGATAAAATCCAGCCGAAGCCAGTTACCGTGCTCATAAGTTTCCCATTCAGCGGCACAAGTTACTATTCTGTACCACATCCGACAGTGTTTATAACCATAAGTGTTCGAAGTCCGTGGACCACTAACCAGGTAAACACGTTGAGTTAACTGTGGTGAGCCTCAGCATTAGTTGTTCCGTTCCAATGAATCAGCTTATTGTTTCATCACTGCGCTCTCTTTTTTTCGGTCGCCCTCGTGTTGCATTTGTAAGGCTGTTTCAATCAAGTAATGTGCTATGCGAAAAACGTTTACAAATTAACGTAATCGCAGTTCGTAGACAAACTTGTTTCATGTGTGCCTAATTGTAAATCGTTTTAATCCATGTCATGTGGTTCTCTGATCTAACGTTGTCCATACTGCTTGTTTTCTAACCCAAAGAAGCACCACATCCTCCCTCATAAACCCTCTTTTTTCTATTCTTCCATCCACTGGTTGGTATAGTTTCCTGGATTAAGTCTGTAAGATTCCCTGGGTTTTGTGCTTTCTTCTTTGATTCAGATAAGATGTTAACCTGGAAACAGTTGCATTAGTCTGAATTAAGCCAATCTATTATCTTAACCTACATGTGGTTTCCAAGGTGTTGCTGGTTGATTGTTTTATCACATGTTTTTAAATTAGGCATTCAGACGCTTCAGAAATGTTGATTTGTAATAGGTAGATTTAGAAATATGCTGATGTAATGTTTCCGCGTATCGTCTCTCTGAATGTATGTGATCCCGTTTGAAAAATGTGCTCATCCTAGCACATTTTTGATACCAATTCATACTGTGTATCACCCGAACTGTCTTTATCCTGCAATCAAATCAAGCCGTACACACAACTCAGTCTTGTTATCATCTGTCTCATTCTCTCTCCCTGTCTATGTTTCGCATTCTCGCTTGTGTAGCGCTGGTCTCCGGAGTCCGTCACCACGCAAATAAACGATCTGCGTCAAGGTATTCGTGAGGCTATATTCGATTTCCGTAAGACAGCACGCACCAAAAGCGGAGAGGAATTTCTACCAGGCTTCTCAGATCCCAACCTCCCATTAACGAGTTTGATTAAACTGTATGCGGATTGCACTCTTCACGGACGCACCGACATCAAGGAACCTGCAGCTCAGGCTCTGTGTGAATGCATCTCCCATGCGAGCGGCGTAGCGCTTCAGGGTTCCGTAGTCAAAGTGATCGGCCCTCTAATCCGATTGTTGGGCGAACGCCAAACAAGTGTGGTGCGTATGGCTCTAGTAGAGTCACTCACTTCTCTGATCCTCAAAGTGAGTTTGTTTGCAGGTTTTTCATAATCCCCTCCCTTCTCGTTAGGCCGTTATGTTCACACATGAGCCTTTGGGGTCGAAGCTGCGTGATCCAGTTACTTGTCTTCGTCATTGTTTATTTACTATCACGAGCGTTACCTATTATGCCGCGTTTGTCTCAATGAGGTGAAGCTTTTGTGACCATCTTCTTTCTGTCACACGCATGAATTTTTTTGCTTATGTTCTTGAACTACTTTTTTGCTTTTCTCGCTATTATGTTGAGAACAACGCATAGGTGGAATTGCTGAAATTATTTCGAGCATTTCTGTTAAATTTACAGCCCAGTGTTTTTCTCCTGAAACGATTGTGCTTTTAAGTAGTTACTCTCTAGCAACTTGTTAACCTGAAATGCATCTAAATCGGGTTGGTTTTTGCGCTACCCAATGCTACTGTTATTTAAAATGCAATGTTTTTGTGGGATCCCAGGTTTGCCATAAACATGATTTCCAACTGATCGTCACATTGCTTTATTAATCCCCCTACGTGTCGGCTTATCAGCAATCGCCGTCGAATGATGACATACTTATCTCGCGCATACAAACGGTGAATATGTAGTGGGTGTTCGTGGATTTAGATTGTTTTAAATTGAACACTACTCACACTTGATCACAGCCTTCGCATTCAACTCACTTCGAAACGAAGCATTAGACTCGAGTTTCGCTCTTATTAGAGCTCATCAGTAGTGCATATCCTTGTACGGATCGGAGTTTGCACTCTGACCCTCGTACTTGTGAAACCAGCGTTTAACTACAACGCCAGTAAATTCAAAATAGATATGATCGAGTGACCATATCCAAACATTCAACCACAGCTCTGTGTGAATAGTGTTCAGCTTGTCCAGTCATTTCGAAGACAGAATAAACAGAATCGCTCTGCTCAATCCAGTCGATATCCCCCAGTTAGGCTAGAGTTCTTGTCTTCATTGAACCAGTTGAGCGTGGTTGGAATATTAATCAAAGTCGAACTTATCGACTTGTGAGACAATTTCAGACTGCCGCATCTGCGTGCATAGCTTCCGCTAAAATGATGACCTTAAAAAAACGGACTTGTCATTTTATGCTCACTCTTTAGCTCAATGAATTCCATGTTTAATCAAGATCGTCTTATGCAACTTCACATAAGCTATTTAAAGATGGTCTGTGTTTTTGCCAAACACACTCATGTTGTTTTTTCCATGTTCATCTTCCGTCCCGTCCTTTGAATCGTTCCCAGTCTTTGTCCCTTTCTAGATCTCGCTAAATTAATCTTATTTTTAAAGCAATTATTCCCCTAAATTCAGTTGGAAACAACTCAGAGGACGAAAATTTTGAAACCTTAGCACTTCCTGCGTGTTCTCGTCAGCCAGAAGTGTGTATTCTATGATGTATTACAAAGCAAACAAAACGTTTTTAGTCTGAACGACGAACAGAAACTGAAGTAATGAATTATGTGATCAAAATCGATCCTAACCAAAGCAACTTTATTGTTGCTGTAAGTAGCTTTTATAATCGATTTTCTTTAAACGTTTCAACAGAAAAGATGGAATGTTAGCATGTAAGTTGCTTGAAGTGACATATTCGGCGTTATCATAAAGAAAATTTGTCTACACTGATTCGTAGGTTTGTGCTGGATGGACAGAAACCTTTGTTTATGGTTTCTCTGCCGATTGGGGAATAAATCGTGTTGAGCGATTTATATCTGTAAATAATCAATAAAAGAGATCTTGGACAAAGTAGAAACTGGCACGGAAATACATTAAGGTGGCGTTTCGTCAGCGTTCTCAATCGATGGTCGGTGGGACTGCTGTCGATCCGACCAAGTACACAGGGTTAAACTGTACGGATTGTTCCTAATGCCAGAGAAGTTTCGCCTGCATTGTAGCCTGCCCATTCTGTATTCCAGTTTTAGAGAGTGGTCTCTTGGGAGTTTACCGGATCGAGATCTGCTAGTGGATAACATGGTGTGTGGAGGTATGCATGTGACGCCTAGGCCTCTTCCAGATTGTGTGTTACGCATTGAGAATTGATCTGTTTGAACAAGGATATGTAGATGGGAGGTTTCCCGTGTCCCATACCTCTTCTAATCACTCGTCTCTGACTATCATGAAGTCTTTTTGAGACACGAGCGGCTGGCGTCTACATGACACGGTTTCAATGGAAGGGCGAGTATTTAATTCGCTGTGCAAAAAATCCTACTGTGCATGTGCGAAACCTGGTTCGTTCGTGTGGAGGACGTTCACAGAGTATCCATTTTAGGACATTAGTGGCGTATGGTGCAAACACCATATCGGCAATGAAGATATTCGCCGACGTCTTCGGACGGCTTGATTCAGACACACTCCACTAACGCACTGCCCTGCCTTGTTGGCGAGTAGTGGGTTGAACTGGAGGTGGCAGCCTGTTGACAGCGCATGACTTCATTTGGGGGTATAGTGACTTCCGGTTTCTTGACCGATGTTCAAAGAACAACGAACATCTTTGGTTGACAACGTTGTTTGATATGGCAAAGAGCAGAAGTCAACGGCGCTCGTGTTACGGGTCTTTGACGATGATTTGCGTGTCAATAGCTCTTCTAATTTGGTTTGAACTTGTAACACTGAGTTGCGGAAGTATTCTTTTTTAAATCCTTAGGATTAACCGTTTTATTCTGACTAGTGAGACATTCATCGCTTCCTGTTGACGCGTTGGTGATTTTCGCCCTTCACTGCATTGCAATCTTCTGATTGGTCATCTGCCTGCTATTGGATTCTGTAATCATTCTCTTGATGATATACATGAACAATCGTTTTGTCTGGTCCCTACAGTTTTGGGTAAATTTAGAGGTTCTGAAGCGGGTGCACGTGATCACTGAGTGAACTGTTCGTGTGGTCACTACAGGATACAACAGTTTGTATAGAATTCACGTTGCACCTTCGAAGTGCTTAGTGTTGTTTCCTGATCTCCACTAGTCTAAATTATACATTGCTTAAATGCCTACATCAGGACTTGCTGAGGCAGACCTATTGTCTGTAACATTGTTCCTGTAACTGCGTTCATTAACTACTATAAAGGATGATCACCAATAGGCATATTTGTTTTGGTTGGAGCATGTACGAATAGTTATCACCTCTACTGTATCCAACTTGTTAAAATGCCAGTAGTTTCTTGAATCCAGCTATCGTACAAAGAGTGGTCGGCAACGGACTTAACAGGTGGGTGCATTTAAGACCGATGCTTCTTGGAGGCTTTTGAAGACGCTGTTGAGAGAATTCAGTATAGCTCAATTGGTTGAAAGAATTGTTTTCTTTCATGTTCTTCACAGCGGGCCGTCTTAACAGAACCAATATCAGATAGATTGAATTGATCGGTGAACACTTGTTGATATCATCCTGAATATAATGATGTCTTCACTCACAGTACTTTCTTTACAGTATCTGTCATTTCGCGTGGACACTTCTTCCCTTGTTTCTTTTTTTTAACTTGAGCGTGATTTGTTGTCAGGTTTACGGTAGTTTGATGTCACACCTTTACCTGATGGATAACGGCTAGTGGAAGGTGGGGTTCAAGAAGTATCCTCAACGAGGTCAGAAGAGCATGGGGTTTGTGTCTCGTGTTATCCACGTGGATAATGACAACTTTGTGTGAAGGTAGTGGTAGCTAACTCGTTTTAACAAGTCTTGTAACTTTTTCCAAGTTCACTGGTTCAGAAGGACAAGATGAAATATGCACTACATCTTCAATAAGTTGACGGGTGAGGTACGTGTTACATAACATTACTTCAGGCCTTATGTGGTATGGCAACTATTTGGGCATACATAGTTTAGATTTTCGGTTAGGTTCTCTTTTAGAGTCCTATCAACTATATGTGGAACCAACCCACAAGTTAAATAGACTTGAACTTAATGTGAAAAGCAGGTTAGGACCCTACTGTTTTTGCGCTATACTCTTATACCCGGTTCATCACTACTACATCACAACCATCTGATGATCATTCGGAAAAACGTCCTAATCCTGAACACGAAAACATGTGGGATGCGCTCAGGTTTCTGACTAGTAAGTTATACGGTTATCATTTATAACTACGAATAACAGCACATCGAAGTAACATAATCGTGGAGAAATAGGTCACCTTGTGTACATAATATTTGAGGTTTAGTCTGCCTACAGACCACGCTTGAGGTTAATTTGGGATTTTGGACCAGATACGAAGTGATATCCTATCGACGAATGGATGGTTTCCACCACTAATGGGTCAGAACGTCAGCTGATAACCGCAGAGGGAGTAGCCTTGTCTCTGTTTCATCCAAACTACTCACAGGTCTCATGATACAACGACTTTTGATGCACAATATGAACCAGACAAGAGAACATGTAAGTTTCTGGTCTGGTCGCGGGTGTATCGATCATATCTTCACTCGGCAACAGACACTGGGACTTAAGCACTCTTTTTCTCAGCGAACGCCCGTGGTATTTTTAGACTTTAAGTCTGCTTTCGATTCGATTCCTCCATCTACTCTGGATGAGGGAGCTGTCTCCATATCAGAAGGATCCAAGTGAAGTATGGCATTTTGTTGAAGTGGTTGTATGACCATCCCGATCGCCTCCACGGTTATTTTTAGCAATCTCTTTCGCATAGTGTTTGACAGAGTTATCCGATCCTCGTTCCCCTTCAATTGTGTGATGGACGTTATTCTGGAATTAGCACCGAGAGATTTCGAGGATCTCGAAGCTTCAGTCTGGTTGTCAGCCAACTGATCTTGAATATACGGACAACATTACTTTGTTTATCTCTTTCACAGACAACTTGTGAACTATGGTAAACTTATGGCTGATCTGTATGGTATACACTTTGCATTCTTAAAGTGTAGTGTTGCTACACAACTATTGGATCGTCTCTATCATTACGGCGTTCAACCGTTTGGTCCAAAACGGTAGGAGAAAAGACGTGGTAACACGGTTTATTAGAAAACGAGTCAGAATGTGTGTATAGTGAAACGATTACCATACATGGTCGACAAGGTGCAGAGTAAATCAAACGAGACAATCATATATGGCGATCAGACGAAGAGCGAATCGGATGAACCGGTCGTCAGCGCGTTAAAACAAATCACGTTACGGGGCTTCAGAAAGTAAATGCGACAAAACATTTCAGCATACAATCGTTCGACCCCATGGCCACAATCTGATTGGCTGAATGAAATCATACCACTCGAAACTGGATCGATCGATCGATATGGCGTGATTTATCTTAGCTGCTTCATTAAGAGATGCGGATCCTAATATACTGAGTTGTAATTGATGCTTTCTTGGTTTTCATGTGCAGGCCACTCAAGGTTGTCGATCGCTTCACCTACCTGAACAGTTTCTACCCGCCAGCCTGAAATTTTGTTGACGGGATGTCCACGCAGGTAGCGAAGCACATAGTGCATTCCTCAGTCTTCGTCATATATGGTATCGTAAAAACGTCCGATTGTCGATTGAGGGCAGGGTTTACAATGCGTGTTTACGCGTAACTTTGCTCTATGGTTCAGACCCGCCGTTCAGTCGTACCGAAAACTCACATTGACTCGTGATATTCGACCGTTGTTGCCTACACCAGTTAATCTACCAAATCAGCTGACTGTGTAGTCATCGCGGTGGCTCGGCGGGTGCGTTTTCGGGGAATGTCCAAATTTGCGGCCGATAACCAGAGTTAATAAAAATGTGTAGTCTTCATTAACTGAGTCGTGTACTACGTATGCGAACGTCACACATTGTTCAGCATAAACGCTGATGGTTAGAAAAAATCGCAAGGCGACCCAGTCGGTGAATTAATCTTGAGAACCGTAACCGTATGGCTGAATAGAGTTGATATATGTTGTTAGCTCGATCGGAAAATTGGAGACAATTCATGCTGCTTGTTGAAAACACTCTCCGACATGATAATGTGATCTAGTCAATGACACGCCTGTATTCGCTTGGTTGTTGGCCTTTCTCCTTCTTAATGAATCGTGAGCTACTGTTAAGAGTAGCGACAGCCCAGACCGTAGTACTCATGGGCACGAATCACAGCTGAAATTGATTATGACGTAACTACGGTTATCGTACGAGCATGTTAAGCAGATGACTACTTGTTGTCGGCTGCAGTGAGTCAGTTTGCTTACTTTACTGTGTGTATCTTTTCGTCTGCGTCCATAGCGACTTGACGGCTGGAAACTGGGCTTGAGACAGCCATACAAGTGGAACTGAAGGAGGCGTCTTGTAGATTAAACCAGCTGCTCTTTTTGGTTGTGTCTATTCATCCTATACGGTAATCAATCTATTTCCAGATTTTTTTATCCGCATAATGTGTTAGCTTTATATTATCACAACGGAAAACAGTATAATGGAGATATCGAATTAATTGATTGCGAAGATCACCGGTTTTCAATTGGAGCATCCAATATTCACGTTTCGACTTGAATAATTATACTGTGCATTGCACATTTGAGAGATGTTCTTCACGATGGTGGCATATAACTCTTGTATATTTTTAGACAAATCCCAACAGCCAAGTTTATTTTGTTATCTGATTGTTCCAAAATACAGCTTACTGTCCCTCCCAATCATTCTGTTGATTTCAGTGTCCTAAATCGGCGAGGCCGTTTGTCATTCAACTGCAAACTACAATTTTGAAATGTCTTGGTGATCCGCACAGACCTATGCGCTTGCTGGGTGGTAAAGGTCTTGCTTCTTTGGTGGGTATCACCTCGAAGTTGGATCCGCTCTTGATAGATTTGGCCCAAATTCCTGCTCACTCTGTACTTACCCACTGGCCTGGCGAAGCTTACCCGGGCATGATGAGACCGGAGAGCTCTGTGCCCAGTGCTGGAGCAGCCACAGCCTTGACCTCCACGGGTATCGCCACTTATCCGTGAGTGTTTCAGACTGGAACCGATCAACTTGTTCTATCCTCTGAGTGCGCTTCACTTTGTTTCCCTACCATCCCGTAACAGTTACTTGTTGTTCTCATCGTCTTCCTATTATCTTACCGATGGTATTCCCTGTGGACAGCTTCATGCTTGTTGTTTAAATCCACATCTGCTTACAATGGCTTTAGTGAACTTTACGTATACCCCAGCTTGCCATTTAATGATGAGAACCATTATGGTGAATATGACTTTCCGCTAAAGCGTTCATGTTTTCTGTTCTGTTACATATGGAACCAAAAATGCAATCAAACGTAAACGCCAAACTTCCAGAAGGCGAATAAGTAGCATAATCACAGCTGAAGCGTTTCGCCTGGACACTCCTGTCACACAGTTCAATTTTCATAGTCCTACAGGTTGCACTGATTAATTGATCAAGTATTTGCGTTACCGGATTTACGTCGAACCGCGGTACCAGCGGGTTAATAATCGCATTCTCCACCACTCGTGTAAGTGACATTGAGTTGCTCAAACTGGTGACGCAGTTGTCTGTATCAATGATTTAACAACTGACAGTCGGTCACGGCTGGGCTGCATTTACTCTGAAAGCCTTTGTGTTATAAAGATCACCTCTTCACTGCAGTGCACAGAATCTGAAATTGTCAGCATTTGTAATGTCAGTCCGGAACCGGATGAATTTGCTATCTTAGACCTAAGGATCAATCCGTCCTCTGTGCTAGTTTTATTTTTCCAGTATCTATTCCTAGGAGGCTGTGTTTTATCTCCATGCTTTTCATTCCGTTTGCTGCACGTTTGCACAGTGTTCCTGCCTACTGTAAAAATGCCTTTGAGATTAACCGCCTGGATTACCCCAGCCTCCACATTTTGATAAATCGCTTAACCTGTCTCAGCTCAGTCGTAACCGACAGTCAGTTATCCAAGCGTAACTAACGATAAGCGTGGTGGTCGTGCACTTTGCTCAAAACTGATGAAGTGAGCGACACAAAATGTGATTAGTTTCCTGCAAACGACACGTGGTTAGCATCTGCATTAATTATCACGGTACTCGGATTGTGCAATAGGTCTACCCAACATACTTGTGTAAGCTTGGTGCTCAACCGACGATTGTATGTTATCTGTATTCTTCTTGGAATTTCGCCGTTTGGACGAGATTTTTATACCTTATGTGTACACATCATCTGCCAGTTCAGCATTGAACTTTATGGCTCGACAGTATTAAGGTTTAGACGAAACTTCGAATTGATCAGCTACCGACGTAATCGCGGATCATGAAGACCCGCACTGTTCCACTGAGTGTAATTCGTGAATTCCTCCTACCAGGTTATCAGTTATGGTACTCACATCGCGGACTAGACAGAACATGGCTATAGTGTTTGGCGTGGCTTCTCCCAAACATCTTTTAGGTCTTCCATGTTCTATTTTCTCTGGAATTTCTACTATAATTCCTTAGTGCTGTATTTCACTGTTTCGATGAGCTACGTATTGTATCGTCACATTATCCGGTCAAGCCGGAACTTGGCTGTGTGTATCGACGTGTCCTCAACTGTTGATATTTCATTAGTTGTTGCTTTATTAATCTTCGTACAAAATCTTTGCACGTGTTTGCCATCCTTCATGCCTTTTGGTTTTCTGTCTGTCTTTCAGAGAGACCAGTTTCTATGCTCTGCGTTTGTGTCTTATTGGATCTTTTGGAAAGGCGGGTATGCCAGCATTGAAGTCCGTTTTGACTTCACTCTTGCCGATGATGTACATTCAAGGCGCTGGTCGTTCTCAGCAGGACGTCATGGATGATGATGTGGATGAAGAAGACGAAGAAGATGCAGCTTATTTCGTTGGAAGAACACAAAAGTTTGTTCCACTGATTAATGCAGATGCCATTCGAATCGTGGCCTCTTCATGTATCGGTTGCGTTATCGCCTCTATCAATATCGCATTGCATTCTCAACCTGAAGAGTTTAGAGCGTCTCTTGATCCCGCGATGCAACCCTCACGCATTTTGGAACAACGGCTATTCGAAAATACTGCGAATAGCGCTCGTGAGTTATACTTTTCTTGTGTTGTTATTTGTGTGGAATAGATTTCAGATGATATTGCGGTTGTCTGACTCAGATTCAAGGTTAAGATCAGATATATTGTTTTTGCAAATCCTTATTGGGTTGTGAATCGTGTGCTTACCGGTGATTTTGTATACACTTTTAAAAACTGACTTGTTCACATACACCGTTGGCCAAGAAATGGCAATGCACTTTGCAGTTCTCAGCCCCCACTGATTTGTCGTCTATACAACATCTGTTGCTTCAGCTCGGACTCCGTATGCTGTTACGTGCCTCCACGGATTGAATATCCACTTACTCGGAATGATTGAATACATTTGTTGTTATCGCGTGTTGCTGTCCGCCCCGTCTACATTGTTGTGATCGCCAAGAAAAGTTGTATAGTCGTCACACGTCCACCACAAGACACGTGAAAATACGCATCAACGAAACATGCGCTATTTTGCACGGCTGTTAATTCAGTTTATGGTCTTCCTGACGTTGAGGATTATCTTTAGATTCTGCGTGCAAGCCGTTCCTTTTGTTTTATGCCACACTACCCATTAACGACGCTACGCACCATACACCTTCAGGTAATTCTGGCCATTCATCTCATCAACTTCAAATTTTCAACTCCCAAGCCTGGTCGTCGTTGCTTCGCATGTCTTGCTAGTCTCATCGGATTTGGTACGTTTACTGACATAGATGGAAGCGTTTGACAATCAGTTGAAAGGCTGAAAGCGAACCGATTCGTCCTGATTCCATCCGGAGAAGTTGAACGGAAAGACATGCTTGAACTGCTTACTGACACGTACATTCCAACACTACTATCTGATGTTGCTCACGCCTATTTGTGAGCTGCTGTTTGATCAGTTGAAAGAAGTGTGTTGAACTTTCTCGATCAGAACGTGAACAGTTAGTTCGAGGTATGAGAACCTTTTGCACAAACATTCTAACTAACTAGAACATCATCTTCATAACAGTCATGAGCCTGACCAGAAGGTACTGTGATTGAGGCCGCCGCTTACCTCAACAGCGACGTGGAATATCCTAAAAGAAAACGTTACTGAGAGGTTTGAAAATTAATAAAGAAGACCAAGCGGAAGAACTAGGAATGGTATGGACGCAGGTACGCCATTGACTCTGACACACCATCGTCTCGGATGGTGTCTCTAACCAACGATTTGAATGATTACGAGGACCCCAGCCAGACAGGTGACACCTACCCACTTTGCTCAGTGGAACAGTCAGGGTCTTCATATTTCATGACCACGTTGTTGCTTGACCATCATGTGGCTTCACCCAGTTGTTGGTGATCTCAGCCTGGCCAATCCATTCATGTAGTTTCGATCCCTTGGAGTGCCTTTGAGATTCTACAGATTAAGTGGACTTTAGAATCGCACATTCTATCGTATCTTAATCAACACTTACGAAGGCGTGGCAACAGATTAAGCCATAACATCTTGCGATCCTTTCCAACAGTATGCAACAACACATCGGTGCAGTGTTATTCACTAAGCCCGAACCAACTCGATATTGTCATGTACAATGACAAAAACATTTATCTTTTCAGTGTAGATTCACGCTGATTATATTACTGGTTTTGTTGATTCTCGTATAGCGCTTGCCTTCTCGTGAAAGTCGTGTAGATAGATAGTATAACAGTCGATTAATCGGCTAACTGTCGATATTCAGGAATGATCACCTAAGCAAATTTAAAGTGTCTTCTATGTTCTGTGCGCGATTTGAGCTCCGGAAATTGCGTTTTTCCTTTTTTACCTAATTGTTTGTAATTGAAACATCACGACATTCGTCATCGCCTCTCTTCTTGAGAAGAGCGAACCAAGTTCGTCTCCTTTCGTTTACCGGTTACACGATCACCATCTAAGTGTTTTGACTGCCAAAACTATTATTTTCTCTTCCATTTTGCCATTATACACATATATATATACGTGCGCTATCTAGATCGCCAAAATCGGCGTTATGTTTTTCTTTATGTTGGCTGATGATATGCATTTGTATATTATCAAGCAACATAATGAAACAACATGATGTCAGCTGTGATTTCTTTTAAACCACATGTAGAAAATACATTTCATCCATACATCACAGTCAGAAAAGATTATTTTCTGCTCGTTTACGAGAAGATGCGTATAGTGTGATGGTAATCTTGTCCGAACGCAGTCTGGCTGATGAATAAAACCGATCATCAAATTATACTTTGTTGGCGGTCGTTGCCATGCTACCTTGATTTTCACAGCTGATTTCTGACATCCTAGATAACGCGCGCGTACTCGTGAAACATTTTAGCATTGCTTCAAGTTTGTATTTTATTGTCCTATATCTAGTATGCCTCATTAGTCAATTCAGCCAATTGTACAGACACACAGTTCATAGTGTTTTGTGCATGGGTTTGTTTACATGAGTGACAAAGTACTCTCAGCTACTCAGGAGTGGCTGTATGTATTCTGTCCATTCAATACTCACCTTGTCTTTCAGTTACTTCCCAATCCACTTCAGAATCATTCACTTCAATATATGATTTTCCTAGATATTCATTGGACTTTTCGTCAAAGTCAGGCAGCTATATTGCTGACTTCACTGAAATATGCACCTGATGCATTGATCAGTGAAAAGAATCTTCAGTCCGGACTGGCAGAACGTCTGGAACGGTTTATTACTCAGACGTGCGCTCATGAACAGGTTGGCCAATTGTTTTATTGGTTGCTTATTATGTTTACGTCAGTTTCTACAAAACGAGTAATCTACTCTTTGTTGTTGACTGAACATTTCTGTACTTTGTTTTCATCACCTGGCGGAATGATCACTGTTTTAATCGTTCCCTCTATCCCCTCAAAGTTGCTAACTTTTAACTGTACCTCACAAAGTTACTGGTTCTTGACGGCGTATTCTTCTTCATGGCATTATGAGTTAGACCCAAAGATATAGAGGTTACACCGACAGAGTTACATATGTTAACGAGGTGACCTAATAACGACTTGTCGTACCAGTGCCTCTTACTCGGCCGAGGGTTAATGGCACAATTATTTGAAAAATGAGATGCGTTTTAACCTCTGTCGTACATTGAAAACCTTTGAACTAAAGGCTTCGATGACGAGGTGTAGGCACTCTGTTTCCGTGTCAGCAGTTCAACCTACATGTGATTGTGTCGTTCATACTGTACCGGTTATTGCGCAGTACAAACCAGATGACTGTATCCAGTGGAGTAGGTGATCGAATAATCTTCTGTCCCGCTCTGCGTTGACCTTTTCAAGTCGTCTCTTAGAGTTTCTTCATCCTTAACTTTTCACGGTTCCTATCTGAGTTATTGAAGTCGGGCAATTAGCTCTAGTGAATACTTTCGAATAGTCAAAATCTGCTTCCCGTTTTCAAGATGAACTAAGCGGCAGACACTTTGAAGACGCCACCTACTGTGTACTCTTTCAACATCCAACCTGATAGACCAGTGCGCTGTTCCTTCGCGTTCGTTAGACATATTGGAAGTTTCTTTGCTGCGTTTCGAAAACCTTATTTCAGCAGAACAGCCTACTGATGGCGAACACTCAGTGATGGGCATTATTGTGACTGAGATCCGTTGTCAAACCTATAGGATTACTGTTGTGCGCACGTTTTCAGTACATATTTCAGATGTGAGGCGTTTTCCAGTTAGCTAAAACTGTAATCCGCGATTGAACATGAGAACAGATTGACAAATAAGACGGCTAACTATGAAACAATGATTACCACCTGCGAACCGGGTGAAATGCATCTAACCTAAAAACACATAGTAAGCTGTCTCAAATATCTGAAGGAACATGACAGTAAATAAGTAACGGTTCACCAACTACTGTTTCAATCAACATTTTTCGTCGGCAGTCACTGTCTGATCCTATCTTTTGAAAAGTCCTAACTGTATAATCCAGATACAAGATTAGAAACTTCTCTGAAAACCATGGGAATGGCTTACTGTGTGTGTTTGGCCCGTATCAGTTCCGTCTAATGAAATCAACATGTAGGAAAAATTGACGGTGATATTATTTCAATACTTGTTCTACGCGTCCACTCATGTAGTGGTCCAAGTTAATTCGAGTTAATAACATGCTTTATGCTCCCCAATGGGTAAATTCTAGTGGAAGTAGCAGTAACACGTTTAGAGGAATCTCAATAAAGAAACTAAATTATGTCAGGACTGTTACACATTATGAAACAATTGGAAACAGTGTGTTCAATAATTCATTTATGGAGAAAACCACCACATCTCATGGTAGATGTTTTGAGGATCTAACGAATACTATCGTACTCTTCGCCTAAAACGACTACCGAAATCAACTGGCGTACATTACGTCGAATGAGGGAACACACTGATAAATCGACTGCCTGAGCGACGTGGAACAGGGAGATTTTAAACTCTGCGCATAAAATGACTTTGATGAAGACATTGTGGAAGCTTAGTTACTTAATAAGGAAGGTACAGACTCATTACGTACATTAAGTGGTGACATGTATTGAAAAGTTCCTCATATTGACTCCCTTCAGCAAGCGAAGAAAACTTGTCGACAAATTGAAGTGTGTTAAGAGAGAGGCTACCTGACTCTGACCAACCTAATTGTACGGATAAATTGTCCAACAGGACGGACAAAGAACATCGAGTAGGTTGTTTAATACCTAATAAAGAATCGCTCGCATATTTGATTGCGAAGAGTGGTGACGAGCCTTGGTCACTAAATTGGGTAGCTTGGCTCCGATTCTTGAAGATGGACGATTGAGATTTGAATGCCAAATTAATTGGGAATACGAAGTGACATCTCTTTGTCAAAGTGATCAACCGCATTACTCTAGTATACTGAGACATACAGGAATGGCTCCACATTTTTCATCAACGGATGACTGCATAGAGCAAGCTAGACAAGTGGGAGCTTCAAACGTTGAGTCTGAACAACGATAGTCTAGTTGGCTAGAATTCGTGATGTGTACTTGAGCTTCCAGACTTGCCTAAAATCAAGAGAAATTTGGCCGCTCGTTTTTAAGAATTGGTATGATATGCACTTTCTTTTCACAGCCAGCAATCTTGCGTTGTATGAAACACTGGGAGAATAATTCAGCTAACGTAGAACTTTGTACACTGCTGTAGAAAGATTGGTGACTAGTTTTGGGTAGACCATATATTATGAGGTTTGTACTATCTAACAGTCTTTTTCTCTCAGGCCTCATGACTTCCACCTTGTTTCACCTGTTTTTACTTGCGGTCAAATTTCCTCTTGAGTTGTCTTCAAATAGGTAGATTTAAGCATCTGTTACTGTTGACATGTGCCCCAACTAATCTCTGATAGTGTCTTATTTCCCTGTGGTGTTTTTTCTTCGTCTACTAATCTCCTGATCTATCACACTGGTTGATTCTGAATCGATTGGTAACACGTAGTTGACTGACCACGTCTCATCACCAGGTGCACTCGACAGATCGATGTCGTTGGAACAAATGATTGACGCAAAATAGCTCAAACAATGGTAATAACTCAATCTATCCAGGTAGTAACAGTTAGAGACAGTAGTGAATACAATGGTTTAATACGCTACTAAATAGAACGATAACAAACACGATCAGGCGGCCTAATATTTACAACACAATTGTCAGACATATACCAGTTTTTGGGGTCTCTTTTTTAAGCGTTCGCTATCGCAGTTGCCTAGTCGTTTTCATATTGGTCGCCGTTATCCGGACCTAATATTGCCTGCTTCAGGCAATCTCATGACCCACGATCAAATGTCTTCCAAGCGTAATTTCCGTGCCAATCAGGCTCCTAACCGAAATTCCCCTTTTTACTTTATATTATTTCTTAACGATTTTTTAATGAGCCCATATCATGATGTCCTTACTTTCCACCATGTGTACTTGTCATTGTCAGTCCGCGGTCTCTCAGCTCGGCTTCCGTTGTGTCGGAGTTTACGTGGGACATATTGTGGAGAGCCCACAACTGAACTACGACTTAAATCCGTTGATGCAGCTGCTCATCCAGGTAACGCTATGCATGTGTATACGCATTCCTTATACTGCTCTCCTTGTGCGTGTGCCGTCAGTCACCACTTCTGAGATAAGTACAGTAACTGCTTTCTGACCGATTATAACTCAATATGTTGTCCTTGTTATTTACTGCAGTTTTTATATATCGAATCTTATCGTTTTATATACCACCAGCCGGATAGTACCCACACTAAATGAGAATTTGTTGGACAGATGAATTGTTGATACAATGCATTCACTTGCCATAATGTTTGTTGCAAACTTGCTGCCTTCCGAAACGAAAGCAAAAGTAGAACTTGTGGCACAAATCAAATCTCAGTTTTATTGTCTTTATTGGTTATTTTATAGACAAAGTGCATCAGTAAAATAACGAAATACGATTGGTGTCGAAGCTCCGGCCTTCGTTTTAGTCGGCTTGGCTCAACTTGTAGCTTGTTTGTTTTAACGCGCCACCAATTTAAACAACTTACTTTACTCTGATGTTCGTGATAACAAACTCTGTTGCTACCCCTGAGTGCTCTCCGTATTGGTCACTGCGCTGGCATACCAGTTCATTCAAGTTGTTCATAGTATTTGGCCATAGCCTTCCGTGAATCGTCGATTGTCTTCGTAACGACGAATTTGTCCAATTCGATCTCTGTATAGTGTTAGACAATTGGTTTTTATAGACTGACTTTTTCTTCTGCATCTCTTAATTTCGTTCTATGGTAACAGCTTATTTTCATTGTTGCTAAAAGGTAACAAATGTTGCTGCTCTGCATTTTTGTCTTTTTGGTATGTTAGTGGAATTGGCTTCAGATTGAGGGAGCTGTCAAGTACACCATATATCTTTTGAAGTTCAATGAGCTGGGCTTTTCTCGTTTGCTCGTGTTAGTGCGTACTCACCGTTGCATTCGTAATGTCTAATATTTTAGGGTGACGTACTTCCCAGTATAGTCATTTGTGAGAAGTTAAGGACTGATTAAAATGCCATATTTCGCAAACAACTTGTAAGCAATTGATGGTGATAATACTATGTGTTGCTGACTTTTCACTTCTAATACAAACTGAAGTTTGATACTACTCAAGACAAACGAGACACATTACAAAACTTCGCCACCAGTCACTACTGGTGTTGAACGTTCTGATTCATGTTATACTGGTGGCTACTCGATTTACCTCGACAAGCTTTGTTTACAACTAATGTATTTTAGTTGACTTTATTCGTTCAGTCCGTCACATGATTGCTGTATTTTTCTTATCCGATTGTGTCACTGTCTTGTGCGCACTACCCGCTTCTTGTTTTACTGTACCTTTCCCGTTGTGCAGGGTATAAAACATGAGCTCATCGACATGCGGCTGTTGACCACTGTGGTACTCAGTCACATCGCTTGGCGGTGGAAGTTACTCGATCCCCAATCCTCTTCTTCCATGCGTGCGCGACATTTGTCCACTTTTCTGTCTATCGTGATCACGGGAAGTCGTGACAAAGCTAGCACAGTTCGTCTGGGAAGCGAGTCTGCCTTGGCCGTACTGTGTCGTTTCGGAACACCGAACGCCAAGGAGTCGAATTCAGCTGTTCAGGTGAGTTTCATTATTTGCCAGTTCAATCACTAATAGCTAAGATCAGAAGTGAGTAGTATGTCCTTCCATCCACTTCTGAATCATTTCAAATTAAACAGAAATGTGAACATTCGCAAGTCTTGTTTTAGTTCTATGAATCTCACTAAGCTTGCGTCAACTGACAACCTTCATTGTTAAGGAGATTTCATCATATTGCATTAGATTCCAGTTTTCGTATTGGAGTGTCTATGCACTTTCTGTTTATCAGGTATACTGTGTGGATAAATCCTGAAGAAGGCAACATCGCGCGCTATCGGTATTTACTAAAAAAAGAACGCACATGAAATCGAAGAAAATCTGTCTCTCCAATTGTTTCTCTCTCTCTCTCTCTAATAACGGACTAACCATCTCGTCCGTGAAGTAACTTAAATCATCCTGCGGATATAGTATACTCGGTTGAATAATCGATACCTCTTCAGTTTTGCGAATTTTTTAACAGTTCATACAGTAATTTCGCAGGAAGAACTTAATATAACTATTCGCGCTTATTGAGTTACCTTCATAGTGTGTTTTGCTTCTATTCCTATGTGGTCAGTCTATATCTCTGGTTGCGAGTCTACTCATTACTGAGTGCTCGCCACGTGATCGCCCTCCCGCCAGCCACTTTGCCGACTTTCTGTCAACTCCAAAATGTGCAGCAATTCCACCAAACGTTCTATCTCTATTCCTGTGACGCTGATCGTATTGCTCAAAAACATTGAGCGGTTCCTGTTGCTACCTCGTGTAGAAACTACAATCCAGTTCATCCGGTGCAAATACTCTCACGTCGTTGTTTCAATCGAGCACGCTCGATTTAAACTCGTCTATTCTGCGCTACCATCGTTACTGCAATAGTGGTTAGGGCAATTTTTGTATCCGGACTGACCGTCAGGTCTCGTTTAGACTGGTTATGCTGATTATCTATTGTTATTGTTTCAAGAACACACTCGTGCACCACACAGTTACCCATGTTGGTTGCTGGTGCTGTTGCTATGCCAGTTCGAAAAATCAGTGTTTCTTCTCCCGGTCTGACTACACTCTACCACATACAAGCACATGTTGGAGCAACGTGTGATTTGCAGGTGGTATTCTAACTAATTATTGGGTGTTACTGTTGACGTGAAATATCGCAATTTTAATCTCCTTAGTGTACTAGCTTCAGGTCTATTGCAGACAGCATTTTTTCGTCGAGAGCGCCCCTCAAATCGGTCGACATCGCACAGTAGCCAGGTGATGCCTGTGAAGATTATAAGTATTCGAAACATGTCGTTTGCTCGGTTCAGGACAGCACGATGATCCACGTCACTCACCGGTAATATGACACAATCAATTGTGTACGTGAATCCATGGAATTGTTCTCTTCTATATTTTCTGTTTTCACTTTCAACTTTGTTTCTTGCTGGCTGCGCAAACCATATTACCCATGAGTGGGCCTGTGTATCTATTATCAACTGAACGTCACTCACAATCGATTGCAGCTATTACACTTCTTTAGACTTTTTAGCCAACTTCCTCTGAAAGGAAATAATTATGTTAGAACTCGTCGGCAATACATACCCTTGTCACGACTAAGACTAGAACTCCGGCCGTGCTTTCCTGAGGTAACCGTGTTGACCACTGCGCCACCGGTCTAACCTCCGGGCATGGTTGAACTGCCATGTGCAAACGCACAACCACCTTTGTTTGAGAGTGATGACCTAAGTGAAAAGTGGATGAGATTCGATAGCTACGATCGATTCTGAGTGATGCCCAATTCATAATGACCAAAAATCTCCTATTATTCACAAGCATTATATACATTTATTTGAGTAGAAATCGCGAAAAAGTTGTAGCTTACATCATCTAATCATCGTTGTCATTACTCCAACCGAATAAATGTTTTTCCTATCGTGCTTAAATGAAAACTGACGTACTGAACAGTTGTTATTTCATAGGTGCAAGTGGTGTGTGTTCTAATCTGAATTACCTCTATTTATTGGAACATCCTTCTGCCATGATTTTGACCAACAATTGACTGTACCTTTTTCAGTCTAAGTTGACTGAGTTTCACTTCCGCATATTCCAGTGTCAATTTTCCGCATCTCAACGTCAGTTTAGGGTATCTTTAGGCGTTTCGTTGATAGTGTTCTATATTCTTTGAGTGGTCCGGTCTAGGCCGATCGCATCGGCGTGTTAACACTGACAGATTTACCAACCTAGTCGGATCGGCGAGGTGAGGTGATTGTGATCGCCTTTGGTTTACATCTCTTAGTTCTGTCGCGTCAATCAGTTTCAGTGCACTAGCATTTGCTATCCAAACTCTTTTAGAAAGATAACGTCATCTTGTGAACCTGTGGATGATGACCCAATAAGAACGTTCAAGTGTACGAATGCATAAACGAGTTGAGTTTTTATTTTGCCATTTGTGACAAGATCTGTAACGACATATGCTTACCTTTGCTCTGAACCGTTCTACTTCACTTAGACAAGCCTGCCCCAATAAAAGTTTTATGCTTTTCCAAGCCCACTTTTTGACGTTAGTACCAGTAACTGTTTCACTTTACATAGGTTGTATTTATTCGCTTTACCAAAGGGGAAAATAATCGTGTTACCAGATGTCATGACTGATTTCAGTTTCATCGGCTACTAGAAGAAAATCAGCCAAATGTGTACGGAATGTGCGCGAGATAATTTCAATTAGTCTTCATTCCACGAAATCATGATGATTTAAAAATCCGTTTAAGGAAACCTTCTCCATCCCTCTGGTCCTGTGATTTTTTCAAACTTACTGATGAAGTAATGTATGTTTCATCGATCCCCTTGTTCTCTGTTCCAATCCGAATTGCTTTTGTTTGTTTCTCCACTGGTACTTGTTCTAGCTGTGACAACGTTGACTGTCATTCGTTAGTTTGTTGCTTCGACCTCCCGTTACCTCAACTGTTTATGTTTTGGGTCACTTGACGGCGTGCAGTCTACATGCCACCTTACATGGCAACAAATGACCCAGCCGAAAGATTGATCTTAGTTTGAGCCGCCTACCGATTCCGATTAATGCCTCATGTATGCACTTATTTATTGTCAGAGAAACCATTCCAGTGGATCAAGTGACCATTATTTTCCTTGTCGAGTTATTCTTTGACTAGATGTACCTCAACACTAACAGTTCGTGCAAGGTGATTGTCGGTTATACAATTAGACTGACGGGAACCAAACTAGTCCCATTGTCATAGTGTACGTAACACCTAGGTCACTTCCAATCAATGAAGTAAACGATTTTTGTTTGTCCAGCTTGCGGATCAATTAATACGTGCATAATCATTGATCATTGTTTATATATAAATAGAATTCAACTACGCCAGTGCTCTGTCAATGTGATGGCTGCCTCACGTGATTTTTACTCGAGGCTGACCGCAGTAAAATGTCTGTACCCCAGTATGAAGATGCTCTGTACCAACTTTCAATCGGCTTTGATGCAAGCGGAATTCACATTTTTCTCCCAGTAAAGTTTAATCACACTCGTATTTGGATACACACCACTTCAAATCGTGGTGTGTTCTGCCTACCAACAATTGTTGGTACGTATCTCGTCCGTCTGAATGAGCTAGCCTAATTTGGATCGCAACACCACTATCCAACCACAGATGTACACACAATTATCAACTCGCTCCGGTTTTCTTTCTTGTATTTGTTTATCAGTTACTTTTCGGGTTGGCTTTTCATGTTGCTTTGTCTGCGTGTCTGTATCTCCTAAAGTCCCTTAAGCTGACTTATTGTTCCGTTGCTACGCAGTCGTATTATTGAAGAAAAAACGACCAATTTGTCTCTATCCTGGATGAAAAGCTTATTCCTGTGTTTGCTACTAATCTTCATGTCTCCCAGTTCAGCGCTCGATTTTCTAGCTCGAGATGTCTATCAGTTATGCGCCAAATCAATTCTTACAAATCACGGGCTTTATACTATGATGAATGGATCTGTGATTTTTTTAGTGTAATGATTTGTGTGCAAACCAAATTCCCGCCATTATTTGTTTTCTTGTTACTGTGTTGTTCAGGTTTGCTCGGAGGCTGTGGACGGTAGTAACCGAAGTTCACTTGATGCGCTTGTTCAACGATTGCGCAAGCAGAGTTGGCTGGATATTTGGTCTCAGGGTTGTCCCGATATGGACAGCACATCGATGGCGTTCTGAACTGAACACTCACGTTGATTGTGATTAGAAATGCGACTACCGATATTCACTGTAAAATTTCCGAACGATGACTTCTGTTATTACCTATTTTGGTATTTCTTGCTATTCAGTTCTCTGGATCTCTTTGAGAACAGTTTTGAGAACTGTTACGCTTTGACTGAGGTATGGTGTTTCCACAAGAAGTATACTCTACTGGTTTTTGTTCTCCCTTCCTAGTCAGATGGGATTGGTTGCTCCGTGAGTATTCTTGAATTTGTGTTGCAGCTTGTAACAGTCGCACGAGTAACTGACTTGTAGATTCAGAGTCATTGTGATGAAGCACTCGTCTACAATTTGTAGCACATTTTAGCCCGCTACTGTCCGCTGTTTGACGAATCATCAGATCAGAGTTTCTCTCTTAGTGCATACATTATTCTGCCTGAGAATTGTCTTCTGGATCTCCTTTGTTAGAGAATTATGTACGCTTGACTGCGGCTGCGCTTAACTGGAAAGGTTCCTTTAACCCTTGAGTTATGTGCTTCTCCAAAGGTTCTTGTGTTCCACTCACTGTCATTGACCCCCGTATGTCTCGGTTGTCGATGGCCTGCTATGCCCAGAGTTTCTTACCAAAAGTCTGAGCAGAATACGTGGGAGTCCATGGTCGTACTGTCGCTGTAATCCGCTTGTAGTCCCTGGTGATTTACAGAGGGCATTTTTGGACGAAAACAGCTGACTACAGTGTTTCCAGTTGTTATAGCTCAACGCTTTTATTGGTATATGACATGCAACATGGCGCGTTATTTTTCCTTATCAGGTTGCTCGAACTTAGACAGTAGCTCTACTGATAGTCAGGGATCGTATTCGCGACCGCGAGATCGATAGTCGGTATTGTTATTACCGGGCAACTGTGAGGTCTAGTGAAATGGTTAATACCTATTGAGCTCCCTAAGATTCACTCCAAATTGTTCGACATTTCGGACACATTCCTAGGGTTCATCTAGTGTTCTGGGTTTGATAGTCTGTGCATCATGATATTGTGTACAGCTCATGGGTTTGGAGTTTCCCTTTTTGGCTGGTTTTCAACTAGTGCTATAGAACCTAACCTGCTCAGCTTATTTTGCTGGTGCACTTCCAGTCAAGCTAGTACTTCTATCTTCAGGACAAACTCTAGGCGAACACCTATTTGCTGTCACAATATTGTTTGAAAAGCTTCATGTGTCTAAATCGCAGGCCAGCACAGCATCTGGTAAAAATTGAAAGGGGTCGTCTGTTGTGTTGTACGTGAATCTATAAAGAATCAAAGCAAACACAATGAATTCACTGACTCCACTTGAATCTGTTAAGTGGTCAGTGCAGGCTAAAAATCATATGTGATGTGAAGCGTTGAACGTGGGATAAAATTCGTCAGAAAAGACCTAATTAAGGTGGGAAAGCCTGTAGTCTTAGTTGCGAGATTTTTATCTGTTGCTCTAAGATATTGCAAACCTATGTAGTTGTTCGAGTTTAGGACAGTTTATAAAGATTACTCCTCCAGTTCTGTTAGTCGAATGCACAACTCATGGTGGATTGTGCTAAAGTGAACACGTCCAATAAAATACACAAACGAGCGTAATTGTATTCGTTGGAAGAATGTAGATTAACTGAAGCCGAAAATGACTATGCACTTCTGATTCCATGGTAAGGGACTCAAAATGCTGTTTGACAACTTTCAAGCGGTACAAACAACGCTATTTCGCGTTCTGCTAAGTACTTCGGAATGTGTTTTGCAGCCTCCAAATGCAAAGTGGTTCTGCAAGATTGCTGTAATGACGTAGATTTGATGTTAGACAATGATGTTATGGAGGTTGACCGATTTGTGTACCTGGAAAGCTGCATCGGCGACGGAGGTGTAGAGAATTAAATAGAGGCGCGTGTTTCGAAGGCTAGGGCGGTGTTTACTAATCTGAGGCACTTATGGCGACAGAGGGGTATCTCTCTGAAGCCTAAGGCTTGTGTATATCAAACAACACTGAGGGCTGTAGTATTCTACGACAGCGAAGCCTGGCCGCCTTCAGCTATTCGATCACCGATGTTTGCGTTCAATCGCTTGTACCGGGTGGCACCAACGAGAAGGTTGGGAAGCGAGTGTTTGGCACTGATTGTCAAGCGAGTTCTTTCATTCAGTCGCTACATTTGCACAGACTTAGGTGATTAGGTCATATACTAAGGATGTCAGCTAATCGTTTGCCACGCCGAGCACTGTTCGCCGACGCTGCGGCCGACTGGCGGAAGGTGTGAGGTGGACAGATGATGACCTGGCGTAGACAAATGAAATCGTTAACGAAAGGGTTGGGAACTGTAGGTCGGGTTCGTCTCCCTAGCTGGAGCCCTCGCGACTCACAGAGTCGATGGCTTGAGACGTTAGGTGAGATGGCGGCTAACCGAGCTCAGTGGTGTGAATGTTGTCGTTGTTTGACGGAGTTGTCTATGGATTGATTGCATTTAATGATGCGGGGCAGTGAAAGCCGTAAGGAAACTGTCTTGCTGATGATGTCTTACTTCCATTCACAGCTCGGTTGTTTGTTTACAAGGTGTAAGCGCCTTGATGTTATATGTTTGAATGTAGACGTAGCTATTTTTAGTGACTAGGTCCCTCCTCTCTCTCTTTTTTCTGCTCTCTTCCTAAACAGGGTTTGTTTTGTCTTCGTGGTTGTGTGACAGTTAAGCATCAATGTGAACTAGTGATGTATTGCTGTCTATGAGGATGTTAACTCAAAATGAACGTTAGACGGAGGGCACGATAGTTTCTGTAGAGTGGTTTTGGAAACTTAGTTGTATGAGTACGACTGAGAAAATCAGCAGAGAAGGATAAGAGGATAACTGAGTAGCCGAGAATAAGCTCGCGATAACCTTTCAGACGTGTAAAATGCGATTCATCACACGGCAACCTAAGAGTTGCTAGAAGAAACTGTAAATGTGCCTGTGTAGCTTCAGATCATCGGGGTACTCGTGTCTGTCAGGCTATCCAAAGATAAGGTTGTGTTTCTTAAATGTGTGCAACCAACGTGCGCTTGATATAATCAGCTAATGACGATTTTGCGACAGGGTGCTCCATATGAGATTCACCCGGACGCCGTAAAAGTCGCTTGTTGGTCAAATGGTTCGTTTGATGTTGCTTCAGTGGTTTACCCCTGGTGAAAAGCTTTGTTATTGGTGCTGTGATTACTGGATTATCCTGCAGGTCAAAGATCTGGGAAATTATTTCGATTTGAGTTAGTGAATGGAGTGCTAGGACCTGCTGTTCGTTGAACTTTCCTGACAAGGTTTATGTCGCTCACGAGATGAGGTAACAAGCCTGACTTTCTAAACCAAAATGTAGACTTAACAGTGCGAAATGTGTCGAAAACTCATGTAGGTAGTCCAAATACCTATTCTTGACCATTGAGGTGTTGTTCAGGGACTGGCTGAGATCATCCAAACCAAGCTTTCGTGCTTTCTATCCATGGACTGTAATACTTGCCTCTACGGCTTTACTCAGTGCAACGCGATCGACGAAGTTGCATTATCTATCATACTGTGTGAGTTTTGATATACTAGGAGCTTTGGTGCACACAAAACTGACAACAGTGGTCTCAATGTGGAACATTATTGCACACGACTACTGGTGATGTTCGTCAGAAATACTATTTACTATTGCATTGGAGAGGCGACTCTTAGGTTAGTCGGTTAACCATACAAGTGAGAACTGGCCGCTGTTATACTCATGGAGTTCCGCGCAAAAGATACGGTAGTCTGCCAGCTTTTGTCGACAGATAGGTCTGCGTCACCCTCAATTGATCAGGCAGTTTCAGTTTAGCGTAGAACGAGAATATATATGTATTTATTTCAAGTCAAGTTCAGGTCAGGAATCATCAAAGAACAGTCAAAGTAATTTGATCCTAGTTTTGTCGGCTTTAAATTGGTAATGTTTAGCCTATTTCCATCCTAAGTGTGTTATGAGACTTTGAACGAAAACAGTTGGTCGTGAACGATTAACCGATTAAGGTCTCCCAATTCATCTGGAAAAGAACCATAAAAACGGATGCTAGTAAATTTTACCCCGCTCGTGTAGCAGCGTGAAGTAAATGAAACTATTGCCCATAGTTTTCACGGCCAACTGTCTTGGTTCAAACTTTCATAACATACTTAAGCAGGAACGAGGGTTTTAATGGTTAGATAGTCTGGATCTAGAAAGCAATAATAATCTAAGCCCACTGTGTTCTGAAATGCCGTGCTTTCCTAGTTGCAGTTTCAGGCTTCCGTACTCGCTGCACCATAACGCATCAGTTTCGCACGCCTGCATCACGTACAAACAAAATCTGTCAATTATGCCAAGATCGATCCAAACGCACGTCACGCGCACGATTGCCGATTGAACAGCTGTCGCTTTGTTATTACTAAAAATAAATGGTCCAATCAATTGGTTCGGTTATTTGGCGACTTGGTTTGTGTCACGGTCGTTAACTACCCACGGATCGAAGTTAGCCACGGTATTGTACCATTCCGATCAGCTACCGAAATAACCTCTGGTACAAAGCACATTAGATACAAATGGAACAAAAACTTTTATCGGAAAAATTTTCACACTTTTGCACCTGTGTGCACCCGACTAGGTAACTACGCCTAACGGGAGAGTTTTCTCGTAAATTAATGTGAAATGAATCTAATAGGCTATTGTAATAAAACTCAAAGCCGTATTCAATCACGGACTCTACCCTCCACACTCATCAAAGGGTCAGTTTCGAACCCACCGTCTATATTAATGGTAGTAGTAGTGCATCTGAAGCCGTATCGGCGCCTATACCTCTGAGACAACGTGATCCTGAAAATGAATCACGCGCTTGTTTTGGGCCAAGTTCACGAAAACACGTTCAAAGCCATGGACTGTACAATGCGTTAGTGTGTTCGGTAGTCGCTCTGCTTTCCGAAAGACACATTAATCAGTTACTTTCACACCTCAGTTCGGTTGACCGATCCTGGCATTCCGATTTTGTACACAATTAATCTCATATTATGCAACTCACGAGTGAATAGATTGCTTTCCAGTCAATATCCACTTCTGAGGGAGGTGACCACAGACCATCCGCTTGGCCCTATCATGAGGGTACATGTAGTAGTGACGAACAAGAAGGAGACCCATGAGGAATTGAAGGATAAGTTTTGTCATACGCTGAACGGCCGTGGTCTTCAAACATTGGCTGTTTGGTCCAGACCGCATTTTTCCCCGGGATCTTCATTCGCGCCACCCAGCTGCGGACTAAAGTCCGGAATGCTCGAGCCGGCCGAAGTGACCATTCAGTTCTCTTTTGTGGCAACCTCGGTCAACCAGAAAGCCTCGCTCATATTCTCCAATAGTGTTAGATTACCCACTATGTGCGTTGTGTTCGGCACGGCCGCGTGGCCAAGGACCCGGCGAAAAGGCCACGAAATCTCGACCAGACAGTCTCCGAGGGGCTACAAGTACCAACGAAGAGCTCGTTACTCAAACCCGACATTATCGCAGTTCGTTACGTCGATGCTGCGGTACTGGACGTTAGTAGAATGGACGAGCAAGGTGATTAAGTACGGGACCGACTGTTATAGTGTCGCCATTCGGTCGGCTCTTCGTACTATGGACTGTGACGTGAACTGTATTTCCCATTCACTTGTTATCATCACTTTGCATGGTATCATATATCCACTTTGCAATGCGATTCTTTGTCTAGGACTGCCCTCTCATGTAGTCACTGGTTTATGCCTACTTATTGTTCTAGATTCTCTAAAAACCTATGACACATTTATGGGGAACCTGGCATTGATTGTTGCTACCTTCTAACGGCTTTCCTGTTATGAAGGACATTTCCACGTCCCGGTGCGTAAACCTTGACTGTAGTAACACCTCTGTACCCAGAACAGCATTTGATTTTGATAGTCTCGTTTCTGTTCTTTTTCATTATCAGCATATCTCACAGATAGTTTGATGGCTGAATTATGAATGTTTGCCATCATCATGGAAGGACTTGTCAATTGTTCAGTATTGTTAACTATGCAACGCCCTACAATTTACAGAGCTCGTCTCTAATTTCTCTTTTTGTACATTTTTGTTGTTTAAATTTGGTTTCACCGCTTGCCGTTAATCTGAATGATTTCATCAGCGCAGAAAGAAGACATATGTTGCGATATGTTAACATTTCGTTTACTCTCATCTGTTTAAAATGTTCTTCGAGATGAACGATAAATAGTGATAGTAACATTGGTCATCTTGTCAGTGTTTGAGACAACTTATCGATACTCCACCTCAACATGCAACCTATTTGCGCCGACATTCTACCATTAAACCGATGCAGGTAGAATTCGCCCAAGTCTTGATTATTACGGTCGCGGTGCGTTCTCATCAAATTAGTATGAAACAGCATCTCATGGGTGTGAGGAAAGAGCTCGGATTTTTTTCCCTTTAGTTTCATTAATCACAGTATTTGCTTCTTTAACATCTCTGCTGATTAATCTACGTGGAGAGCTGTTACGACTTGCCGATTTGACTTACTGCTGTTTACTGAATGGACCGACTGACTGCACACGCACCGAGAAACGAGTCAAGACAGGGTGATCTACAAATACTGTGTATATCGAACTCATCTCCCGATTGCCACTTAAGAGTGAATGGCACCACGTATGCGCGCTTTTATACATAAGTTTATAACACTGAATTCGAGAAAGAATATTGAGACCAGGATATTCTGACGTATACACATAGGTCACATCGTGAAGATCAGTGTGCAAAATGGACTCACTCGATTCAGGTTTACCCTATTCTAACAGGGTAAGAGATCTCAATTTCGCGGCTGACATGGATCAGCTGTAGGGCAAGAACATGCAGGGACTGGAAGTTTGACTGTAGTCATCAGAAATCTTTTTGTCCACGTGTAAAATCTACTAACTGTGGTAAGTGATATTTAACTTGTTAGGTTGTCTACTCACTGACTAAGACGAAGTCGGAAATCAATTGCTTGACAAATCCGAATGAGAACGATCATCGGTAATTTACTGACGAATGGTTGTAATTGTTTGCCACGTCGGTAACATTGTGACTCACCAAACCTTGGCTGGAAACATCAAGAATGATGGTGGTTAACCGAGCCCAGTGGTGTGAATGTTATTCGTCTGTCAGACAGGCAAATTTTAGTGCCGTGTTACTCTTATTCGCAATTCGATTGGCTGTTCACAAGATACAAGCAATTTGGTTTTGTTGTAAGAGATTTGCCAATTTTGTCCCATCCCGTATTCTATTTTGTCTTTCCGTTGGAACTACTCTAGATATGTCTTGCCTAATAGTCTTATGGTAGTTACCTATCATTATCAACCACTGAAGCATTGTTGTTGTTTACTATGACGATTACAAGCACAAAAACCAAGAAATACAACAATCACATGTTGACACATATCCCTAACTCGAGAATCTACCACCAGCTTTTTAATTCGTTTTGATCACCAGATAGAGGTAGTACTGTTTGTTTTTACCACCCTGGTCTCAAGTAATGTGTGTCAAATCAACTATTAAATCGAAAAACACGAATTCTGATCGTCTTACTCTCCGTCCAGCAGTCTATTTCATAGGAACCTGATTGATGATTAACACTGGCCGTCAGTGTGTAATCTCAGTTAGCCAATTTCTTAATTCGATTGAATCAAATTGGACGATCAGCTGGAATCCAAACTGAAACCATTGTTTACGAACAAATTCATCACGTCTGTTAATTGTCAATTATATGAATACAGTTAATTAGCATTTCCCATTAAGTGTTATGGTTCATAATTTCTAGCTGGCCCTGCCTTTTGAGCTTATTGCGTGGTAACCCATCGAGTATCCATCATATTTCTAAATTAGTACTGTGACGTTTGTGTTATGTGACATACCAGATCATATGTGAAAACCGATTACATCCACACACACACAGGAGCAAGTCAAACAATCAAGGCTTGCCCATGTGATTGGTTTTGCTACCACTGAACTATTTTTGGTTGCCCTATAAACGTCTGTAGGAACAAATGAATTCCACATAACTGTGGTATACCACATTAGTCTGCTTACAGATGAAATTTTATCATATTTCAAAATGTATCTCACTTGCACGTAAGCTATATTGTTTTGTGATTGCATAGAGCATATATCAGTTAAAAAATAATGTGATTATCTTGAAATAATAATGGAAAATAATTTGCTGTGATTTGTTTGGCACTGTGATGATGCTTTTTCAGCATTAGTATAACAGTATAGTGAAGAAAAAAAGTATGTGTGCTAGTTCGATTGACAAAAATGAGAGCTTTGACAATATCGAAATAAGGCATAGCACAGTTGATCACGTAACTGAACTGTGTTGCATGTTTGGAATTTTGTCACGTCAAACACGTGACAAATGGGCTTACTTCTCAATCTTCAAGGTTGGTTTATAATCGACCTACCGTAAATGTGTGGTGGAGCAGTTCTCAAGACTGAATTGAAATGCTATCCAACCATGGTACGGTTGTTTTTTCTGCAGACGGAAGGCATCCACCTGGAGTGAATTTGACACGCCTCGTCAGTCGCGTAGATTTCCGCATACATTTTGTTTTGTCGCGGAAGTGAACTTTCATATGACGATTGCGCTCATCTGAACGAGCAAATCGCCGATCACAATGTTCACATGGATATGGACGTTCACCGGTATGTGTACGACGATGAGTCATCAGGTGGTCACTCCGCGTGAAACCCTTTCCACACACATCGCACACAAATTGCCTGACATCACTATGTGTCCGCTGGTGGCGCTTCAGCTCATCGATCCGAGCGAACCGTTTCGAACAGTTGGGAAACTGACAAGCGAATGCCTTCTCCAATGGCTTTGATTTACTTTGTCCATGGTTATCCTCTACAGGTTTATGGCCCAACATGTGGGGATGGGGTTGCTGATAGGTGGCATTCCGTTGAACGATAGATTCTATGCTAGGGTATGTTGTGAAAGGTGCATCGGCGGATGTCGTTGTTTCTATGGTCGTATTTTCAAGTGCCTGGATCATAGGTTGATAAGGTATTGTGTTAACGTTTGTACCTATTGTACATTGTTCAGGTGGTATAGCTGGTGTAGTTTGTGATATGCTTTGGGAAACGAAAGTGACTGATTGATTTTCAGGCAGGCCGGACTGTGATCTCCTGGCGCAAATCAGAGGTAGATGTGAGGGTCTTGTACACGCGGGATATGGATCGGCTTTGAACGTTGGGATGGTGGGAACCATTGCTGGCGATGCACAGTTTGTGACCTTTGATTGAGGGGCATTGGGTTGGATTCCGCAATAGTTAAATGAACTCTGCACCTGTGATTGGTGGAGGCTGAACGGGTCTGTGCGCTTGTACAACGCAGGCAATACCTCTTCTGAGCTGCATTCGGGTTTACAGTATTGCAGTTGTTTGGTTCCACTTGTATCCGGGTTATCTAGCAGATGACACGAGACAACGTAAAAGAACTGTATGACCAAATATGGTTTGCTTAAATCTGAGAAGTCCGCATGAATTATGAGTAAACTAAAGATCAGTCTGCTTCACAGCTATGAAATTCTATGCAAACAGCTGTCACCTCACATCTGTTTATGAGAACGCGTTGTTCTCATTACTCCCCTTGAATAAAGTGGTTATCACGGGAAGAACTATTTTTAGAGCATGCAAATAAGGTTACGCAAGCTGTTGATGTAAAAATGTGTTGATCGTTCTCATCGTTTAAGTCACACGGGTTGTGATAAACAGACATGTACTAAGTTAGATGGGTAAAAATTGAA
Source organism: Paragonimus heterotremus (assembly GCA_013368495.1). NCBI lineage: Eukaryota > Metazoa > Platyhelminthes > Trematoda > Plagiorchiida > Troglotrematidae > Paragonimus > Paragonimus heterotremus. The sequence continues at coordinate 58,280 of LUCH01002639.1, forward strand.
TAGAATCACTGATTTCGATGATAACAACGGAAGGGACAAAGGTTGATAAACTAGCTGAGACACAACGTTCAAAATCTGCTGTTCATATTCACAGTTTATGGTGGAAAACCTAGTGTTATCACGGTGTTAGCGACTAGTGACCATTTTCTTTATCTTGGTAACATGCTCATAGTTATTATTCTAATTTTATGGGCTCACGTCAATCATCTTTAGTTTTGACAGTGAACGCACCGTGTCTGGAAGTTTTCTGGTAGGTTACTTGCTAGGTCATGAGCTCGATATTACGTGATGTCAGTTTGTTGCTTGATCAGTTGAAAATCTAAATTGCATTTCACATTATAAGCTCAGCAAACCATGATCTACCGAATAACACCTTTGTTTGTTATCCGCGTCGTAATCAATGATTCATTTTTTCGAAATCTATTCGATTTCACTTTGGCTATCCTAGTCCGAATAACGTGACCAGCGAAATCGATCGCAGTGGTTCCGCACGTAACTTTTGTTGCTTGTGCTACATGTATCTAGGGCCACAACAGTTTATATATATATATATATATATATATATATATATATATATATATATAGTATTAAGAAGGGGGAAACACTGAATAGTGAACGATTTATTGTGACGTTTCAAATCCACACTAGGATCCGTTACAATCCGTTATAAACCTTTTTCACATATGATATTTAAAATAAAATATACATCTTTGTCCTAGCAGAAGCCTCTTAATGGGTGTTTTATGGCATAGTAATTACGATATCCACAAACCATACTTCTGACTATGTTAACAATTAAAAATTTACTGTTGCCTTTAGGCAAAACCCTCAATTCTACAACGTAAGGTACTACATTTAACTATGGTTGCTCACGGGAACTTACCAGTCGGTGGGTAAATGAAGAATGTTTCCACCTCTGAATTATCTAAAGGGGTCGGCGTGTCAAGGTTTTCCAGAAGAGAAAAATCACGGAATGTAAGATCAGGTTGGTTCGTAGGCGTGTGCCCAGTCTGGATATCATTAAAAACAGTTTTTAAATCTGTAAGTCCCATTGCAAAGTCAGTGTGAAACTTGGTCATGCTATCCCGGTTATAGGCAAAGAAATTTCTGCACCGATAAACTGTTGTGTTGCGCAATTGTCTAAAACCGATTTGGAAACCAATAGCAATCGCCCCACCAACGCATACTATTTTAGGCAGTGTGGCGAAGTGAACCTATTGCACTTGTCCAACTGGACATCACCTGGCCTTGAAATTCACCAATCACTACACCATACCGCGCGACAACAGCAATCATCCTCGCGTGGGCGAGTCAATAACGGATACATCGTTGTTTTTTGTCTTAAGGCTGCGAACGATCTTTACAGCCGCGAATTAACCACATGTTTGTAACTCAGCGATGAGCCAAGTGATGTTTGGACAAGAGGATAAATTTATGCAATGAAGCCAGTGTAAAAAAAGGATTTTCATTCCTCAAATAAGACTTAACAGTATTCCCTTTAAAGTAATGGCTTGACACTGATTCAGTTTTCCTGCGTGCCATGTTTAAGTTATAATTAATTTTTAGATGAACGGCAACATTTGGTTATTTCTCTTCTTTTTTAAGGATAACACAGACAATTAAGTGCACAATGAGCTTATCTCGGTCTATCTGACTTTTTCATGCGCTGCTCCCGTTTTATACTCCAAGATCTTCAGGTTTTGTTTGTTTTCGCCTCTATTACAACATTGGGACTTACCTTTTTAGAGACTATGTTTGACTGGGATAGTTCAGAATGATGGTACTTCGTGCCAGTTTTGAAGTTTGTTTAGAAGCAAACGTTTAGTTCAGATGTCATCTTCCATTTTGACTTTGATGAGTAGTCAATAACTCTTTACCATCAAATTTAACATTTACGGTTACATATATAATAGTGAGCTAAATTACAACGTTGCGTGCACCTCGACCCCAAACAAAAGGCCTACGGATGATTAATTTGGTAGTCCTCCATCCTGGACTACTTATCAAGCTAACAGCTTTCACGTGATATCCGTTTTAGTTGACAGATGTAATAGTTCGTCTGAAACCACTTGAAAATTTAAAGAAACCTTATAGCTTACACAAATAATTTGAATTAGTGCATATTGGCCCAGTGAATGAAACATAAAACCAGTATGTGACCCCTCTGATAACAACACAGCGACGGGTAGATAGCTGAGGATATGCAATATATATCCGAAGTGGATAATGAAGAATATATTAGGGAAAAGAAAAATCGACAAATGTTTATCGAAGTTCAAAAAGATATTGGTAACAGCGATTAATTTAAGCTGAATTATTGTGCTTAGTCAGAAGATAAACAAATATAAACCTGGAGTTTTAAAATGGACAAATCAGTGGTTGAAATATAGAAGTAAACACGGTATGTTTGATGGTTACTGATTGACATGTGAGAGGGTCGCACTACTAACAGACTGTAGACAACGTAGTCGTCAGGCTCAGCCTGTTCAAAATATTAGTATGGCAACACAATAAAACTAGCAAGGGTTATGAGTACGGTTAACATTATTTTAGTAAAATGGCACATTCGTAAGCATTTACAGTTTCCACTTGCTCGCTATTATGAACGTAGTTTAGTTGACTCTGACTGTCGGTTTTCCTGTTCACCTTCTTGTTTTCTGTTTTGTAAACAGTGATATCCGTTTCATTTCTTACAGATGACAATTACAGTTCGTCTGATCAATGCATAGAGTCTGTCCTTCGATTCAGTGGAACTTGCAGAGGAACATTCCGTTGCCAAACGGCTTCGATATATTCTTTTTCTATGCATAATCCATGTGAGTACCTGGAACCCGTTCTAAAAGTAAACAACCTGAAGCGTACCGCTGACCAACATGCAGTTGCTAAAGAGCATGGAATGACGATACTGTGGAAAGTTCCCGAACTCTCTGTTTGGAATATCTTCTATTAGAGTTGGGTTGACTGACCACCATTCAGTTATTCATAGTGAACAGAGCTCATGTCGGTTTTTGTACGTCATACTGGCCACAACCTCAGAGACTAGGCATCGAAATATAGTTCTGTCTCATAGCCAGCGAGGTTTGCTTGCGTAACATCCCCCTCGTCATAGTAAATACAAATTTCGGTCATGCCACGGAAGTTGTCTACTCAAACTGCGGCTTGGGTATCATTATCAGGTTAGTCAGGGCACGAACTGCTGGTTCAAGAGTGAATTTTACGAAACGTCGTACAGCCCTGCATTGTCGAAAAAGTTCTAGGGGCAAATAAGCCCGTTATATTTATTAATCATCAATCCAATGCTTGGAAACGTTGATATGTTCTTGTTTTTACCGTTCACGGAAACCTCGATCAAGTGTACAGAAGTTGAACTATTTTCGAGAGATTTGTGTTTTACGACCTCTGAAATAGGAGTTAACTAATTGCGAACCTCGCTAAAACTGTTTACCGCAGTACTGCAGCCAGCGGCACACCGTTGCATATCGTCCTGTTTTAATATGTAACTAAAAGCTGGGCAAATGTCAAACAAGCCAAAGCTCCCCATAGTTGCCCAACGTCAGTGATGATAGCTTTTGAGAAGCGCATGACAATTTGGTATTCCGCAACCTAATGTTCTCTTACGATCCGTGAATGAGTGGGTGAAATTTTAGATCATACCTTGTGTTGTTACGAAATGATATTGCAATCAAATTACTCCGCAATTTTCTGACTATCTCATTTGCCTATTGTAGGACGAAAAAACAGTAGATCAGTATTTCTGTCGATCGGCAAGACCTACATACAGCACTATCTCATTAGGGAAGGTACTCACGAGTGTGTGGTGAGGACCGATCCTTCAAGTTTAGTCAATTGAACCGTTCGCATTCCAAAAAGTGGTACTTTAATCATCGTGTTTTCACCAATAGTGTATGATAAAATGTAAGTTGCATAAGTTGGCATCAAAATAAAGCAGAATACAGTCAAATTCAGTTGTACGTAATAGAAATAACAAAACCGTTCACTTTGTTCTTTATCCAGTAGTTCGGTTAACTCTAGAGAAGCACGTTCTAAGATGACTGAATATTTCGTCACGCAAGGGACCATTAGGGAGTTAAGGCGTTTAAGTGCGAGCATATGGAATTCTATGTTGTACCACTTGCTACAACTTGGGAAAACATTGGGAATAGCCGATATCCCCTATTCTCATGGATTTTGTCAGCAAACTTCTCATTTGGCTTCAGATGAGATTCAAATACAACGTTGATATATATATATATATATATATATATATACCGTTGTAAAAACACAGATTTTATTTGTAACCTTATGGAAAACCTGAGAAGAACGGCATATGCAGCATGGAAGCACACATTGATAATGACAGCAGGCGACGAAAGTTGGAAAATAGTTGCGAACAAAAGTGTACAGATTACTTATGTAGGGGACTACTGACATAATTTGTCATAAACTAACTCCCACGTACTTGAATGGCAACAGATACACTGTGAATATGTAAGTCTGCATACATAGGTCGGATCACATTCTACTGGAGGGGAATGGGAGTGTTGTTCAGTGTGTGGCATTATCACTCGTGCTTGCCATGAGACATGTATTCGGCGGGGTCAAGTGGTTCACGGCTGCTTGGGTTTCAAGTGGCTGTGGAATAGTTGGCCAAGGGAAGTGTAGGGCTTGCATGATCTGTTTTTGGACACACAGACAGGGGTTGTAGAGTCTGATGGCAATTGCCTCGGCCGTTGATAACAGTCGCAATCTGATAGCTCTGGGGTGGGCTTAACGAACTTTGCAGATGACTCGAAAGGCCCAATCCGGTTCAATTTGATGACCAGTGTCAATCAGATGAGAACCGATCGCACTTGGAAATTGGCTTTATCGAACCGTTGCGAAGCCATTTTGGAAGGTGTTCGCGAATCCTTTCCGATAGCCGCCCTGTAGTTCTCCCAACGTAACCGGCTTGACAACAACAGGTGAGAGAATAAACACAAAAGGACGAAAAAACCCAGGCGAGCTATCTTTGAGGTGTGGCTCCAGTACCGGGCAGGTATTGAACGATACGATGACCCGTGCTGCAGGATAGGCACTGTCGACTGCATTACAAACTCGGCAGGTGATAATATCACTGGCAGCTTCCCCTTGTATGATAAGGTGATAAAGACAAGCTTTTCATTCACCGTCTAAACATTCTCATGCCTCATTTTTGGTTGCATGTTCCTGTCCAGGAATCGTTGCGGATATCCATTTTGATTTAGCACATCTCGAATGTGCTGAATTTCATCCGAGAGAGTATATGCTGTGCATATCCTTTTGGCTCTGCTTGTTAAGCAGCAAACCAAATTCGGCTTATACTTCAGCGGCACAAAGTTGAGGAAGTGCGTGTACTGGCCAGCCCATTTTTTTCTCTCATGAACTGCCCTTTGAACTTATCCATCAGTTCTGCGGAGCATGGCAACATCTCTAATTCTATAGTGAATGCGATGTTGTGGTGCGCACGATTAAAGTCAGCGAAGAGAAACCGTGCATCATCTTTGTCGTTTATCAGGCAGAATATATCGTCTACGTAAAGCCTATAGAGACAACAATTTTCGACGACATGACGAAGTTCGTTGGTTCCTAGTTTAGTCATGAATATGTCTGCGAGCAACGGACCTAACGGAGAGCCCATTGCTACGCCATCACATTGTCTATAGAGCTTTCCATTGAATTAAAGCTGGACGTTTGTGGTGCAGAATAATGATAGCTCTTTTAGTTTAACGATTGAAATGCTGACGTTGAGTTGTCTTTTTTCAATGTAAGCGCACAGACAATCGTTAGTTTCTCTTAACTGCACGTTTGTGCATAACGAGGTTACGCCTAAGGAAACCATTTTTTAATGTTTGATAGTCACTGTATCAACCGCGTCGACAAAATCAAAAGTATCTTTTAAACTGAATAGAGTCACTCGTGATTTGACTAGTATCAGTTGCTCCATTAGCCACTAAGCTAAGGCATAATACGGAGAATTGTACATGTCGAAAATCGGTCTGAAGGGCACTCCATATTTGTGCACTTCAGGTAGACCATAGAGGCCTGTTGGTCTGATACGCTCAAACGTGCGTGCGTTAATCATATCTGATTGTTTCGTGTCACGGAGTAATTTGGACAGTTTCTTCTCTATTGCTGCTGTTTTATCTTTATCATTTTCTGCCTTAGTAAACTTTGATCTGCTGGACAATATAGATGATATTTAGTGAATATAATCTGCCTTATCTAATAGAGCAATACTGGATTCTTTATCTGGCTCCGTCAATAAAACGTTCGTATTCGTTCGTAGTTCTTTTGTGGCGTCTAAATGATCCCGCTTTAATAGGCTACAATTTGGTACCTTTCTGTTCACATATTTATAGCATGTATTCACCAGAGTAGATTTGCAGTGTTCCGCGTTGAATTCTGAAGTTGGAACAAGTTCATGAAGTTGCTGTTGCAGGCTTTCAAACTGAACTTCAAAGTTTAGTCGGTTAGACTTAGATCTCGAACAGCAAAATTTGGGGCCTAGCGACAGCACTTCTAACACAGTATGATTCAAAATTACGGACAAATAATTGTGAACGCACCGTTCCAGATCGTTGGGAAATTATGCTTATGGTTTGACGGGGTTCAATCCACTAATCAACTGGGTTCTTTTCTTTTCCACTCGCCGCCAAATTTCCGAATGCAAATACTGCTCAAACACGTTCATTTCCTCTTCCGGGAGTGATTCGATAGCATCCAAACGTTGAGACTGATTACGGATTAATTCATCGGCTTTTGCTAGACACAGGTCTCTTTCATTCCTGACATGACGCTGAAAGGACTTGACAGTGGGTTGTATGTTACAGCGACGTGGAATATTCTAGTAAAACTTCGACTTATATATACTTCTCCGAGTGGAAGCCGTGTCAACATTATATCCTGTCTTAAAGCCGCTCACAGTTTTTTTTTCCAGTTTTACAGGAATGCCTAATGCAACACAATTAGTTCATATAACGCCCGCCAGAATATTACAATGGCAAGTACTGTCGTTTCTATCCTGTAAATGGGCAAGTGTGGTGGATTGTAAAACCGGAAGTGCGAGTATTCCAACACTCGGCGGAATACCTGAACGCGGGAGAGGCACGTCCAAAACCCCATAGCGAGAGGGTCGGGCATGGCGTGAGCGATCGCATTAATCATCGCTCGACTGAATCGGACCAACGCTCAAGACATGACAGGCAAAATAGGATGGATGACCGAATCAGAGGCGCGATTATTCGAACACCCAGAGGAATATCTCGACACGGTCGTGGAATACGTGCAGAGCCCACAGTGGATAGATTACGGATAACGCGGACGACAGGATGAGCCATAGCTCAACGAGATCGGACCAACAAACGAAAGATAGAAAGCAGAGAACCTCCCAATAGAAGACGTCCGCCACACACAAACCGAACAGAAGTGCACACGACGTGTGGACGGAAACCGGGTGGGTTGTAGACCGGAATCCTGACTCATAAACACGTTCGCGCGCGTGGCATGGTAACTAGTGAATTGGACAATAAAGATTGTGCTTTATTGGATGCCTTTTCGGTACAATATGAAATACACTTTCCAGTGAATTACCTTTAATTGTCGAATAATTCCTGTATCAACGTTTTGAAGTTTGCACTTTAAACTTAGAGACAAAGAGGACACTTCTATGCTGGCAACCCAAATTTTGGCGTGATTATGCGACCATTTTGCATTGCTATTGTCAGTTTCTGATTTTCAAGTCAAACGAAGTCAGAATTAGGAAATTACTTTATGCGCCTTGGAGATTAATATGAGAATAATGAGCTAGTTAACAAGTCTTCGTAATCAACTCTAAATATCCGATTAGCAATTCAAGCATTATTCTGTACCTTCGGTTCAGCTCCCAATTTGAAGTGTTGTTTTTGTCGAAATGGTGAGAATTTTGTATTCTTCCAAGAACCGAAGGCGACAGTTCATTTTAAGGTACACCGGAATCAGATGGAATCGAAAGGTGTCATTCTCTGTGACACCGAGTACTGTGCAATAATAACATCCCAAGATAAAAAAAACAACTTCATACCTGCTGAATATATTGTTGTTCGGACAGTATATATATACAATGGTTTTAGTCTCACACCATTTAGGCATACTGTTTCAAAGACTGTTAGCCCGTTGATCCCTCTTTACAAAGTTGTTTTACCTGTAACAATATCAATCATTCATTATTAGCAGCGAATTCCGAATGTTCTGGATCCTTATTCGGCTTGGTAACCCTCATGCAACTTTTGAGTGTGACAATGAAAACCATTCGTTAAGTGTGTTGTTCAACTGACTGCACTTCTGGTGACGAATGGTCATCGATGCCCCCATTTTTCGTTGAAGTAACTTCCTATTCATAGCAAAATGTTTCACTTTTTTATACTTCTGTGTGAACCTGCTTTTAACTAAGTTTCAATAGTCCCATGATTTTATTTGTTGAAAATTCGCTTAGTTTCATTCTCATTTTCATAAGAAAACATTACCTTCTAGTGACCGAACAACCAACTCTTCGTAGTTTCAGCGTCATATCACATTTGTGGTATAAATAACCAAACGTTGGATGAGAGAATAATCTATTGATCTTATTTCTTGAAGATTATTCACAACTGATCAGGCTTGATCGTCACACGTCACGGCTGTTGGTCAGCAGGATCGACTTTGTGTCAAGCACTGTCCTAACTGAATGATCTCATTCGGATTTATCAAGGTCTTTCGAATAGGGGTCCGACATTTTGTATTGAACACTCATTCAGTCCACTCATAAAGTAGCCGAATAACCTGCACTGATAAGAGGAATTGGCGTGGCTATGTAACTAGGTCAATTTTTCCTTCAGTAAGTCAACCTGTCGTCACGTGGGACACTCAGACAGTATTGTGAGCTAAGATCACGAGCAATGTAAGGATGGTTTGTTCGGCAACACGGCACCGGTGATGTAATCTTCAACACCTCGAACATAAATGCTAAGTTTCATATGATAATAATCCTGGAGATATGCAGATGTCAATAGCATTTCCCAGCGCGATAAACATTATTTCTTGTTAGGTTGCTCATCAATGTTTTTGTGTTTCCCCTTAGTGCGTTCAACACATCATTGCGTGCATCGGCCTGACTACTCGTGAGTAGTATATCTTGATTGGTTATGTTCATCACACTAGTTCACTTGTTTTTACTGTATGCGCGTAGTAGTAAAGTAATAAAATTATCCTTTTATGCTTCGAGGAATGGCGTCCCGTTTAACGAGGGTCCTCTGATACAAGATGAGTATAGTCCCCGGTGCAGGATGGTACAACGTGATTTGATGCTTCCATTGTTCCCAGTTGACGTTCGGTGGGTTCATCCTCAAGGCATAGGATTCCCACTCCGAACAACAACGGTGCTTAACGGAAACAGTATGATTATGGGTAAATTCTTACGATCAACCATTTTGCAATGTGTGCTAACAAGTTGATTTAGCAGGTGAACATCTTGTGAGAATTGTCTTAATAGTTACCGGACAAACGTGCACAAACTAAGGCTAGCTGTCATGTTAACCTACGGAAATATTCACCGTTAAGTCCGCTCTAGGAAATGAGTCCGATTGTCGTAGAGAAGTCAGCAATTTTATTTTATCAGTGACTAACATTCGTAATTGCGATGAACTTTACAACTTCGGGGGCAATCTATGAAGGTGCAGTCTATTTTCACGGCAAACGTTTCCTAACGATCTACTATTAAACTAACGGTTCAGTTTGTCTGGTAGAACCAGTACGTGACAGCTGACAATTACAATGCTACTTGAAGTTGTCCTGGTAACCTATTTTATACTTGAGTGAAACGGCACAGTTGCCTAATTTGTTGCTCATTCGCAACCGTTGCTATTTCAAAAGACGCCAACATTTTTTTTACCTCTGCTCATAGTAACAGAAGTTTTGCGTTACAATTTTTCTAGCAAAAGCAACTCATGTTTGCGTGCCCAGATCACATACCTTACAGAGGAATACTGGAGTAGGCAGGTCGATGTTCCGTCCAATGCATTATTTCTAGATAATATGTATTTCGTGTTCTATCACAACATCTACCTACAGAGATGTCTGAGACATGCGAATGACTGTTCACTACAGTTTCCATGTTCATAGACTAAACGTCAGATGTGAACAAATTAGCCATCTAAAAAAGTAGACGTGAACATTTGCTTCAACTGTGTGAACCAATAGCTTGAAGTACTTCTCCTATAAATCTTATCTGTAACTGTCCACTCCGTGGACAAAAATCACTGTCAAAACGCAACTGACCGTTGAATGTACGCTGTCCGAGTTTACTGACCTAAAAACGTTAGTGTAGACTGTGTTTCTGTAGTTTTCAACATAAAAGTAGTCAACTCTGTTTAAACGTCCTTGAACTGTTTTTAACGGATAAAGCATGTTAACTGATTGCTTACGTGCTCAGCTAATTGAGTTCATTTGAAATATTCACTTATTGAGTAGCTAACAATGGCCTACTTATGAAGACCGCGAGTGCATATATTTTTTGGTTGGACGAGATCATAACAAGCTGTATGCAAATCCGCTGCCTAAGAAGCAGTCGAAATGCAAAGTTCCATTGTAGCAAACGGCTATCTCTTGAATTCATTTGAACATACAAACTAAACAGACTTGTGAAATCTGTTAGCAGGCGATAGCTAGGTTGACCAGCAGCAGGAATAACAAACTATAAAACTTCACAAACAGGAGTACGATAATCAAAGTGGGCGAGAAAAACTGAGGCGTACGAGGCAAAATATACCGAAGTTCTAAAGAAAGAACACCGTAAATGAATTCGCAAAATCGATTGCCTGGTTAAACATTAGGCTATCTCATACCCGTGAAGTTTAAAGCGTTGCTGGTATCATGGGATTCCATTAAGGTTTGTCAGAAATGAAAAACATAACAATTTGACGGTAAGTGAGTAACGAAGCTAGAGCCTCAAGCAAGAAAGAGACAATAGCCAGGAAGTTCGACTAAACTATTCCATTGAGTTTTACAGTGACACAGCCATTTTAGCCATCAAAAACTACACTGTTCCGGATACATAACATGAGTATGTCCAGCCCTAGGGTATCCTTAATAAAAGTTTTCACCAAAACCATACGGTTTCCAGGTTCCCTATGGACGGATGGATCACGCCTAGTCACTTTTGCTAAGCCTGATTTATAAAACCAACACAGTGGTTGGCTATGACACTTAATGTGTCTCAAATCTAAACGTTAATACGACCGTTAGGATAGTTGCATTACAGTCACTGTGTCATGTTCGTTTCAAGTTGACAATAGTTACTGCAGCGATTACACGTAAGAATTGTAAGCCCATACTTTGTGGTCCACAGGAATTTGGGGGGGGGAATGTGTTGATGTAGCAATTATATGATATAATAAACCCGGGTCAACCAGAGGGTTTAAAACTTATGGAAAATTGAAGGCAATATGTAATAGCATTGATTTTAAACAAAGGTGTAAACCAAAGTAGAATTCAATCATTTGGCAAGCTGACGATCTCATGTGCGTCGTCACATTTACAACTATTCCTGCCACCTCCACAGCTGTTCTGAGTTTTCGGCTCAGACTGTTAAGAGAAGACTACAAAAACCGGGAGATTGAACATGTTTAACGCATGTTTGTGAGCTAACTACCTACCTGCCAACTGTGAATTTTTGGACGATACACAGCTGAGAAATGCTGCAGATTATATTTTTTGCTAAATTCACTCTTACGAACTTGTAGGAAAGTCATCCGCCATCATTACCCATCGTTAATCGATGTCGAGTACGCCCCCTTGAAACAGAAACTCTGATCAGTGTTTCTCAGGTAGCCGTAGCAGTCATATCGACTGCATCGCGGCCAATAAAGCTCGTCGCCCAAGCACTCGAAATGTTAGACAGCGAAATAAATTTCTTAATGAGAAAAAAGATCACTGACAGTTAGTTTGGGGTTTACCAGGTGAATTGATCGGTTCACACTGAACTCTAAATCAGTGCACAACCTTTACTACAGCTGAAGTACAGATCGGTGTCGAGTCGAATTGATTCGGGGGCCAACATACATTTAAATCTAGCTTCATTCGTTAAAATGTCGGTAAAAGTAAATCGTAGATGTATTACAGTGTTGAAACCACACCCGATCTGTTGGGCTTACTTCTTGTTCGTCTTTTCAGCTTGGCTTACGTGCAGATCCAAATCTACACAAATCCTAACGGGACCGGAGAAAAGAACTGACCAACCTAATGATTTCTATGCAACATGCACCACATTGGACTGAGTGCTTATGAAAACGGTTCGTTCAAACGTAGATGTTTATTAACCCAGGTAACGTGCCCTATGCTAAAGTCTTAAATGAACACTTAATATATAATTCATTTCATGAAGGACCTAAAATCGGTTACATAGTTGAATAATTCAGTAAGCTTGAAAGGCATCCATATACGCCACTGTAAAGAAAAGACTAACTAACTATATGTCATGGGAATTAGAAAAGAGGTGACTGGGTCTTCTGCAACTAACCTTCATAGAGCGGACAATCATTATCAGGAACATTATTTTACTTATAAATTTAGGGATCAGGTTTCTTGGAGCGAGGTAAATGCGTAAATCTCATGAGAAATCACAAATCCCCTTACCTCCGTAGTTACGGCCTTACTTCTGATCGAATGAAAACGAACCATCGCCAGGTTACTTGGAAAGAGATCATACCATTCTTCGAAGAAACCCACACGTGAAATTATCACTACAGTTGGTTTCAGGTGAAGTTCTTTACACAATTCTTGCAGGAATTGAAATGAATCTTAACTACTGACTTAAAATGAAAGCGTTTTCTCATTGTGTAACCTGCCGTTGCCTTAAACTAATTCACCTACTCCCATTTCGGATGTCGTAAACGAGAACTGTTGGGGTAGAATATGATTACAGTCAATTAGTCTAAGAATTGTAGACACTTCACTCATACTAGCAAAAAGTTAGCTAGTGTGAATGTCAGTCTGTACACCCTCAGCAGGCTGTTAGCACTACAGACTCACTAAGCAGTTCTTTACTAGATGACGGTGTTTAAACGACTAACACCTGGCTGACTCACGGAGAAAATGTGCGACGCGTATTCAGACCTACTTTGTTCAGATGTATCCACAATGACTGTGTGTGTAGATGTGTGACTCTCGCTAAAGTATTTCTGTCTTTTTCAAAAGTACTCTAAATACTTCATATTTATTATAACATTACTACGACAAGGACCATTGTTGTCTTCCTTTTTTGATCCACGTACAACCTTGCTGAATTACCTCATGACATATATATATATATATATATATATATATATATATATAGTTGGACGATCAGTGATCTCATGCTGTGTATATAGACTGTTGGGGACGGTGAAACAATCATGTTTATAGGTTTATATATTGAATTCGTTAATCACGCAGTCACCACTTGTAAATGAAGATATCTTTTAGTCTATCAAAACTTTGCAGGTGGAAATTATGATTGGAGACGTTCATAAGAAGTTACGAGCATATTCATGGTAAAAGCTAGATGTAACACTTCAATATAAGCGTATCATTGGGATAACTTTATAAGTTGCGTTGATTTCATATTACACACAATGTGGACAAATTCGACGAAAATCTTCTACTTAAAATCCACCGGTAGTGTCTGAACTATTTCAAGAAATCCCGTCACCAGCTAAACCATAGAAATCTGAGTTGAACCGTCTAGTGATGATTGTACATGAAAATGTTATTATCACGTCGATGCTGCGTTGACGTATTCCCTATAGTACGGCGTGGTCCCATTGTTCTGTATTATCGATCCTGGTCTGATTTCGGTTAAGATTCATTGGAGGTTACATACCTGCGTTCACGCAATACCACACATCCACATCTCAAATGGGTAACAATAGATAAGCCAAGTTTGCATATTTTAGGATTCCACAGCATGTGGTTGAAAACTGTTTTCCTGTAGGATGTACGAGATTTTCCTTTACATATCAGCTCTGGACCATGGTTTCTCTATTCTCTAAAATCACAGCTGACTTCACTTGGGCTAACTGATCGATTCTCACGCCACAGTGTTTTGAACAGATGTGGTGAAAGTACAAGTTATTCAGGTGTGTCACTGCTTGTGGTTCACCCCCATCAATAACAGTCAACCTCTTTACCATTGTTTTCGAGTACGCCAACTAATTTATTTTGACAACGTAATGTACTTTTCGACGAATTTGTTTGTTGAGCTTGTTCTACATGTGCAGTCCTGTTCATGCAGTTGCGCAAACGTGATCGATGCACCGACACGGGAATGTGCGTCCTGTCGTTTGCACGCGTACACTCGCGCGCACGCACTTCATCTACCGACGTAAGCTACGGCCTGACCACGTGATCGGCCTCGTTAAAGAAGCAATGATGGAGAGGCGCGACAACCAGACGTTTTTGATTACAGTGATTACAGAGCCACAAGGTCCAGCTCGGACATTTACCGTATTCCCCGAGCTGTCCCGCGACAAAATCCGGAGTCCAGACTAAACGGCTTACCCAATGGGTACGCCCACTAACCGGGTCGGGTGAGCGAACGGGTACAAGACACGGCTGCACGCACAGCCAGATCAGCAGGCTGTGGATAGGGTTGAAGTATGCGCACATTTCCAGTAAAGTCGCTTGACTTCATCTCAGTGCTCTGGCCACCACGGTCCACGATCGGTAACACCTGATCACTGACACATCTCTGCAACCGAATCAGCACTTGAAAGGCAACGTTGGATTGAGAATCAGCATACATCGACGAGTGCGAATGAACGAAGTAAAAATACGGTATTTCCCTAATGAATTGTGCTATCACGATAATTTTTTCATCAAACGATAGACGATAAAGAGTTTCATCCATGAGCGACACCGATTTACAAATTACTAAGAGACTGATCGAACACTAACAATTTTTCGGTACAATCCGACTCACACCATGCTTTTTTATAGATTTATCCCGTCAGTTGTGGACGTTGTCGTGACCTTTTGCAATCATGCTACGAAAACGATAAGCATCGCTTGGAATCTGTCAGTTTTGTAGCCTTGTTACTGAGCCATGTCGTCCCACTTCCGTCAACATGTCTTATTTGACCATTTTATCCGTGATGAAGACTACTTGTTGGATCTTCGAGATCGGCATGAACAGCCCGCTCAAAAATATTGTCCAGATTGAAGTGCTTTATTCTCTGGAAACCTGTTTCGTCCTGAAAAGCGACTTATCGGCTTAGTTTAAGTCGACAGAAAATATTCGCACCATACAGGTTTTAGTTAGGTGATTACGAACTAGGGTAACATATTGATACACGTGAGTACTGATAGAACCGGGCGGGGGAGAGTAGGGGGCGTAAAGCATTTCTTACAAGTATTGTGTCTGTTCGCAAACTGTCTTTCCTAGGACTGCACGAACTGTAAATGCAGATGTTTTGATGGCGGTTTATAATTGATAATTTTATTTCGCTGAAGGCACGTCGAACTTGTGTGCTCTGGGGTGATTTATTTGGTCTCTCCTTTTCTCTCTGTCTGTCTATCTCTCAATGCGATATTCGGCCCATCTATCCAGTCTACCAAAGCACTGGTAGACGTGGACACCGGCTGTTCGTGCACACAGCCAGAGGACATCATGAAAGTCTGACGCAAACGCTCTGATAGCCCACTAAATCGTCCTGCTACCATTGATTGGGTGACCGTGAACAGCCTGTCACAACTGGTAATCAAGCCTTCACTTGCTCTCGCTCCTGATTTACTGGAATTGCAGAGAGCGATTAGTCAACTTCGCAATGGTAAGGCTGCAGGTGAAGATGGATTGCCAGGCGAAATCCTGAAGAATGGCGGGCCGGCGATGGAACGTACACTGCT
>LUCH01002639.1:76098-86423 GCA_013368495.1 Paragonimus heterotremus
TGGTCTTATTCCTTCGGGTTTACACCGGATACGTGGTGTGTGAGTGGAACCGCAAGTGGCGCAGTGCAAGCCACTTGAGGTGTTGGTTTAAAGCGCAGGCATTCTTTGGCTTCGGTCACGGTGACAGGCTAATCGGTCTCGGATGCTGCCAACCATGTGACCGCCCATGTTCAGTTATGTCGGATCGCACTGCTTTCAGTTCAGTTCAGTTTGCCGTACAGCAGGGGCGCACGATTTGGTAGGCGGTCTCCATCACAGGTGAAAAAACACTCTACAGACAGACCTGTGTAACAGGGCCTGTCTCTAAATCGCCATCTCGACACAAACTAATCAACCTCAATGCTTATGCGATGAGCAGACTTTGGGGAAAAATTCGAAAGCTACCAACAGGCGCCACACTATAAATCGGTCACTTGAACTAGGCCATTCGTCCCGGCACGGACGCGTCGACGCAAGACGTTATGGGCCGACGTGTAGGCTGTGCGTTGAGGCAGCACGCGATAAGCAACACGCGCGACTGCGACGTGCGTGCATATAGTTTGCGTTTCCATGTCATTGGTCGGGATATGTGACTGAGTCAGACAAACACAAAGCTATAAATCAGCGATGCTCACAGTTAACTATCAACCGTCTGATTGGAAGTAGTGGATGGTTGACAGTTTCTGATAACGCGATATTGCTGAGGGATTGGACAAGTGGGTGCTAACAAGCAAAATTTTAGTGACCAATCATTATTCAGTCAAGTAACTAACATGATTGATCATTCTAAAGTTTTGCCGTCCAACTGTTTGTAGTTCTTTTCGCGTGTGCATCTGAAAAGAGCGAACGAAATGATGCTTGGGTGTACATCACAGATGACGATCTTTGAGTTCTTCAAATTTATTCGAGGGACAACGTTGTTTCAAATTAAATATTAGTTGGCAATAAATAAAACAACTTGCATAACCGATGAAGAACATCACCTTTCGAAAACGTCCGGGAATCATAATTATGAACTATACCACTGACAATGTCTTTCGGCAATGATGCAAATATGTTCGGCTCCAACTACCGCTAACTTCAATGTTACAAAGAAAAACGACGGAGTACATTGCATCTCTGCAGATGAAAGAATTTAAGGTATCAGCCAAGTAGCTTTGAGACTTCAAAGATAGACAGGTTTGTAGAAAAATTTGGCCGCAGCAAAAATCGACATTGAAAATACACTAGAATGATCGTCATATGTTCTAAAGTGTGTACGTTTATATACTCATAATTATCCCAGATGATGGCAGCCTTGTTGGTGGTGCGCTCCCTAAGGGTATGCTAAAAATCCGTAGACAAAAATTCAAAGATGGAAATCCCAGTAAAGATCGACTAAAAAGGGTCTTGGGTTGAAACCAATCCGGAAGACTTCAAACTCCATTTCCGATGTCCCTATTGGAGCCAACTCACCTAAGAGGGCCAGTTAGCTGAAAATGTGGGACGACGGTGTTAACAAGGTTCGATTGTACTACAGTGCAAGTAAAAACCCTGCTTCATTCGGAACAAATACATGCTGACAGTTTTTTGAACAAACATACACTGGCCGGATAATTGCGTTTCGTCACATGAGGCTGAAAGAGTGTGTGTGGTGATGTAAAATGAAAAAACCCGCTAGTAACCTGGGAGTATGTATAACTTAAAGTGTAGAGAGCTGAAAACTGGATCCCTGTGTTTTCTATATCTTATCCATGTCGAATAAGCTTGACTACTTTTGTCCATCTTTTGTCAAACAGTGTACTTGGATTTTTCTTTTTTTTTCTAAGGGATCGTTGACACTATTTCTGATTATTTTGTACACTTGCGTACTCATTGGGCAGATGCGATCAATTCCGTACTATAATAATCGTATTGGCAGACCTGTGTTAACAATAATCCTGAACTTCGTCAGGTTTATACTCATAAGATGGACGTTTCCGAAACGGTCCCGAAAATCAATAACATGTCCGCTTGTTGAATCAGGACACGAACATCGTGTGATTAAACATAAATCGCTAATTTGTACAAATGTCTGTCACAATCTTTCAGGGAATTCAGGGAGTCTACAAAATAGCATACAGTTCCCACCCAGAAAGAACCTTGGCGAGCCCGCCTAAGAGTGGACTGTAGTGAAGAGTTATATATCATAAGCTTGAGCACCACGCAGACTGTGCAGTACGTAGGACACCATTAAGGCGTATATTATATTATCTAGAGGAACTTTTTTTATTGTCTTTCTATTGTTTCCCTCTATGATGAATATCATGCGATAACATTTCACTCTACACATTATTTCTAAGAGGTCAAAATTGCCGTTGATGACAAATAAGCGCAATCTCTTTGTACAATGCATCTTTTATTGTCAACTAAAATGCCTGTTACCCAATGCATCCCTGTCTTTTGTATGCCCGCTAATTCAAAGATTATTTGTCCCGCGTCCGATAGACCAAATGAAATCAAAGCACCTCGTACCTGTGGGCTGCACGTAAGACAATGGAACGAAGACCAAGTGTGTTGGTAAGCTGCTTTTAACGAGAACAAAGAATCCCATTTGTATCTTTTAGGTCGGTGGGGTTACTTCGCTGCCAGCAGGACATCGTTTCTGCTTGGATGGCTTAGTTCAATTCATGTTTAGTCACTGACACGTCTGTGTCCACCAGGATCCGGCCATTTTTAGGTTTCATTTAATTACCATCATATCGGGATGATCCAAGTACCGGACAAAAACCAATCAGCTGTGAGTCTTCCCTCCGGACACCTGACCCAGTCGACGGACAGCCAACCAGTTAACACAGTATACCAGATCGGCTGACTTGAATGTTGACGTCCTGACAAGCTGGCCTGAATGACTTATTGTAAAACTGAGATCGTTTCACTTTTTCGTAAGGCGGCCAAAACCGAATCAGTAGTGCGAGACACTTCCCACGCTATGGCTAGCTCGGTGGCCTCAATGATAATGTAGTGGAACTCTTAACCGTGATAGCTTGAGTACCCACTAACAAATAACGATATCTCAACGATAGTCAATGAGAAAGTTAAATCAATTAGTTTGGATCTTTATTGATGGATCGGTGTACAAGCTTAATACAGTGGCGCTCGTCCGGACCGTGTCCCGTCCTGTTCAGTTGTGTTGTTCATTGTTCCGATCCGGGTCCAACCGCGTCACGCGTGCCTGAGTATTGACCGCACTGAATCACATCCAGTTGGAGCGTCCCAATTGGCTGAGTGTGCAGGTGGTGACCGCGTGCGCGTGCGTGCGTGCGTTCCGACGTGGAAGAAGGTTTTCGGGCCGATGGATGTGTGGGTGTGCATGCACAGGTTGGGACAGTGAGCGTCACTTAGTCTTAGGCTTGTCACGTGATGAGCCGCGTGAGAGGGCGAGACGACGGCTACAATAAGCTGCACAACAGTTTTCTGCCTATGTTCTGGATACCTCGGGTGTTGTCTAACTCTTATCCCAGAATGGATATTATGGGACGGTCCGCCCGAGGGTCCTGTGGATCATTTCTCACATAAAACAGGGTGGAATATCCTCCCCGTACCGCCGATAGGGACACGCATTTCCGAGGATATACCTCAGCTGCTGACACCCAGATCGCCTGTAAAGGTCTGTTAATAATGAACCCAATAGAGTCCTTGTTGGTAGGCCTTCGATTCAACTGCATAACATGTTGTCGAACTTAAATTGTGCGTTGCGTGTAAAGCACAGTGAAAGTCTTGTGAACGTTCATGATGTTAGGCTCAGCTGGATATTGGATTGTTCGAAATTATTAACAAAAAGATTGTTGTGGACATCGGAATGATAAAATAACGAACGGATTACTCATGTCCATGTATCATGCGTTGACAACACAGACAGACCTATTACGTGCGTGTCATATACAAAAGAATTTGTCCATGTTGTTCTGACAACCACTATGCTGTCATTTGATGAGGTGAACTGCGCCTATCGTGGATCGGTCACAGCAACTTGTAGAGATACTCTTGGTTTGCCAAGTATTCTAACTATTTATTTTGACTGCTGACACTATTGATATTGTTTGATTACATGTCTGCATTTTCTCGTTTGTTCGACCGTCCAAGGTCACAATTAACAATTATAATTTCCGGTCGCTAGCTACTGGTTTGTCGCTTCTGTTGTGCTTTGCTTATAGCTTGCTTTGCCGGTCTGCGTGCAATATACGTTGTTGTCCACTAATTGGTTTTCTGCTTTAATTATTGTGGAAAATAGGCACGTTTCTAGATAGAAACGTTCCAATCCTCTAAAAAATGAAGTCAGCAAAACAGAAAACCTGAATTGTCCGTGACTTCCCATTATTATAAAATAATTTCAGACCATCAACGCCTTGATCATCTATCAGGAATTCTCCATCCTTTTCGTCAATTGGTTCGCCGAAATTATTTTGATGTGAAAGAATATTTGACAGTTTGCTAATTTAGTTTCCACATTCGTAACAATGAGGTTGCTCAACAATTGCGTTGGTCGATGCCGATATTGATTGTTCGAAATAACCCTGTTATGACAGTTCATCCACAAAGAGATGGTTGAATAATGAAATTCTAATGTGAGCGTTTCAAGCTACCGGCATGGTTCCTTAGCTCAAATGAAAGAACGCATGACGAGTATGAATGCGGGATTCCCGTCACTGATTCGGGTCTAGACGAAACTCAGATGTTTCACGACTGGTTTGCATCATAGTCAACAGATTTAGTAATTTACTCGCTAATCACAAGCATTATACCCGTTGTTGTTTACGTGGGTGGTGAGATCACTATCCACTCAAAGATCTAGAGATGGCAGACTGTAGTAGGAATTTTATGCGGAATTAACTGATTACAGCCGATTTGAAATACTCCAAAGTAGTGTAGGATACAGGAGTTTGCTAGTCAATCTAGTTATAGAAATGGTTGAATTGAGTCTCATCCTTTAGTTGAGTATCCTCACAAGTTGTTACTGTAGTGGAGACAAGCGATCACACTATACCACTCACATCACTAATAATCAGCAGTGGGGCAAGAGCATGGATATTGACCTTGAAGTAACCGCCGGGGAAAAATATACAGGAAGAAACATCGGAAGGCAGCATCGCATTGAATGGTTCTCGGTACATACAGGAACCGAGCATTAACGTCTGTGGCAGTCGTGATGTTCTGGGCCTAGTACTGTATGCAGTTTATCACATTGAAACGCATAATCCATGTGTTAGTTTCCTGAATAAACAACTTTTACGGCATCTGTGCTCTTGGCTCACGATATTACAAGAAGGAGTATGATTTTTGTTTGGGCGTTTGTACCCCTGTGTTGGTCACCGAAAAACTGTGCTGGATAATTTAGAGAAAAGGCAATTGGAAAGAAGTAAAATGGAAATTCCGTGAAGTTTCTGACTGTAGTAATATCATCAACGAACACTGAAACACACTGAATCAAAATTCTGTCAGAAGTGCTCATTCAGTGGCCTGTGGGATTGGGCTAGAATGATAGTTGGGAAATTTGCAGTGCAGATTGTCTCACACGTATGTGCTGATCGAGCATTATTTCAAAACTTTCAACTGAATAAACTGTTACCACAGAGTTCGGTATTGCACTCCAATGTAAACAGATCCTAACTGTGAAGCAGTTCTTTCTATGAAAAAAAGTTAACCTGTTTATTACACTATCCAAGTTCAACTCGCGACTCCTTAAACGTTCACCCTTGCTTAGTGCGAGAATATATGCAATTGTATGACTCGGGGTGTGGAGTACTGCGTGGGAAAGAATTAGGTCTCCTCTGGGGTGTCTATAATTCACTAATTCGGCCTTTACGTTTGTTTCCTGGTAGGAGCAAACCGAGAGCAGGACGAAAACAGTGGGGAAATTTGCGGGGGGGAAAAGTCCCATAAATTCTTTCGAGAGGCTAGAGATTATTTTTGCCTTTGCGGACATGACTGTACATGCTTCAGACGGATTCAAACTGTCTATCACTATGGTTCCTGGGTCCCGTTCGCATACTGATACGAGAAGCTTTGTGTTACCATGGTAATAGTTGGTACGGCTTTGATGACGAGCACGCATGACTACATTTGTGTAGTGAGGATAAGCGATCGTAATATACCACTCACAGGACTGTTATTCAGTTGTAAGTCCAGAGCATATATTTTGAGATCGAAGTAACCGGAGGGACAATACAGGAAGAAACATCGAAATGTAGCATCGCTCAAAATGGAACTGAGTATTGGCGTCTGTGGCAACCAAGAAGGTCTGGGCCGATTACTGTATGCAAATGAGTGTTTTTGCTTGTGATCTTGTTGAAACGCTTAACCTATATGTTGTTTTCTTGAATAAATGACCCTTATGCCATCCGCGTTATTGGATCACGACATCTGTGGACATTGCGAGGCAAGTTATTTTCGATAAAGCACTAATTGAGGCAGTTTGAATCGTTCTGCAAGGTTTTAGCATTTACAGGGAAACCTGGAATTCACCAGAGTATTGTGTCATCCACATAGACCAACATCGGTGATTTTACCATGTTGGGTAGTTCACGAACGAAAAAATACATAACAGGAGTTCTGGCATTGGTCGTTTTCGGCAGGAAACTACTCAGATAACTGTCCATTCACCTTGACGTTAGACCGATGTTCATTTAGAGAATCATCAAGCCACGTGAGTAGGTACTCATTAACGCCATAACCATTGAGTTTTCGTGGCAAGATGGAATGATCAACCCTACCAAAGCCCTTGGAGGAATAAAGACAAACCACGTAAATGGTCAGTATTACGTTGAAAGCCTTCCTCCAGATTTCACAAGCAATCCACAGGTTCATGATACATGAGCATTATTACTCCGTATAACATATTCAACAAACACAAGTCCAGTGTGTTCTGACTACCACCTGTTCCAGGCTGGACGTAATGTAATCAGACGTCTAGTTATATTTCTTACGCTTCTGGGCTTTCTACTAGACCGCGGACATCATACTGGAGCAAGAGTGTTAATTACATCGGAGATTTCCCCAACGATTGACTGCCAGTGAGTTGGCAGAAATGTTGGGGAACAATTTAATGAGTTCTTATACGATGTATTCGATTAATTCAATCAAATTTTCCATTATGACCTCCTGTCAGAATTTAAGCTTGTACACACCATAAGTTCCACTTAAGGATCTCATCCTTGATTGTACAAAAACTGCGTTCAAGATCGAAGACGTGAATTATAGACAAACTGATGGTATAGCTATAAGCAGTTCATTCTGTCCTATATTGTCACAAAAGGACTTCTCAAGCCTTACTCTATAAACCTCACCTAGATGGTATTCTGATCTTTTACTCATAACTGCTCTTTAACTTCAGCGTATAATCATTGGAACTCCATTCACCCAAACCTCGCTGTGTCTTATGAGTTGAAGGCCAATGATTGTTCACTCTTCTTAAGCATTCTTGTCATAGTATTTCAAGGCAGAAAGTTGCAATGGTCTGATCATTGCAAGATTACATGGAGCGAGCACCGACTGCCTACAGACGTGGATTTTTCAGAACCTTATTTCATCAGTAACGATAGAAGACATACGTCGCGAGATGTTAACATTTCGTTTACTCTCTTCAGTCACGAACGTAAAACATTGGAATATATAGGACATACGTTCGTGACTGAAGAGAGTAAACGAAATGTTAAAATCTCGCGACGTATGTCTTCTATCGTTACTGATGAACTGGATCAAGGGAACGCAGTGTTTTAAAGAACCTTATTTCACAGGACCACAGTGATATAAACAGCTATGTCGACTGAAAGAAGAAGAGCTTTATAGAAAGACACTGGTGGTTAAAGGTTTTACGGAAAAATTCCAAAATATGTACAGTATGAAGAAAGCATCAAAAACGGCAAGCTGTATTGTAGAGAAAAAAGATATATTTCTGCAACTTTAATTCATAGGTGACTAGCTGACCAACAATATGAAAAGAAATGACCCATTTCGCTATCCAGCTGCGCGTTCTCGTAAAAAGCAAACGTTGGCTTCCAACAGCGGTGATACACACTCTAGCCATCATTCTATCTCATTTAGTGTGCCAGTTGAACTGAATCTGCAGAACAGATCGACGCTTGTAGCAGCGTATGATGTAGCATACTTCTAAATGGTCAACAGTTTTAATTTCGAAAAGCGACTTACTGACTGTTACAAGCTCAATGAACCCAGTTTCATCGATCGCCAAACATATACCAACAATCGGCCGTCTAAATGGCCAGGTCATATTTTGGGTAATCTCGTCTAAAAACAGTTAACAGTGAATGAAGCAGTCCTGTTCAGCTAACGTTAAACAGTTTTGTGAGCACAGAAATCATCGACTTAATCAATCTCATTTCCATGCGACTGACTGTACTCCTGGTGGACAAAAAACAGAAACAATTTGGTTGGTCCATTCCCTTGTTGGTTATATTTACAGCTTACATCAGATTTGCTGGCTTCCTGTTAACGATCGTTGAGAGGACATCGAGTTGTCAACATCTGGCAACACTTTTCTACCCTCTGTTCTGTTAAAATAGATTAAAAAACTCAGAATTTGTTCATCTCTGATATCCTTTTGTTTGCACGCGTCTCGACCATTAAAAGTGCAGTTGTGGCAATCATTTCCTCGACATTTAACGTCCATCTGTATTTCTATACCTTAGGTCGCATTTTTCTTTGTAATACATCGCAAGCACTGTGATGTTTTGTCCGCTGAATGTGCTTGACCGTGGAAACTCCTTACCACCAGTGATCCATTACAAGGTATGTGAAACTAAACAACCGCTAAAACAGACAAAATTGTTAACGGCTTACATGTATCCATTTACCTGTTAGTAGGGCATCGCTAGTCCCTTTAGTAACAAATCATGTACAATGCACACACATGTTTCCAACGTTCTTTTCTAATTGCCAGTCTTTCAAGTTTCGAGACTTTCACCTTAGTTTCCGCGCTTTCGACTCCTGCTGTGTTATTCTCAAATGAAGCTGTACGTCATAAAACAATAATATAAACAGTACACAGAACAATTCTTTGCGTGACTTTTGGTTTATGGCGACGGCTATCCAAATTGTACATTTTCAAAGAAAGAGCTACATGTGACAGCGTACGCAATGTCCAACGTTTACAGATTGAAACATTATTAGATCTGTCTCGAAAAAAAGACGAGTCAACGAGAGACATGTTGACACAACGCATATATCGACAGTTTCAGGTCGCATCGTGTCCTCGTCTATGTAGATAGAGGGTTCCGAGACCCGGAAATGAACTATTAACCAGAAATGACCTCACGTTCATTGAACGCTGACCTCTGGCTATAGTTAGTCATCTTCCTCATTCCGTTGCACAGACGTTACCAGCCCGCGAGTTCGAGGACCTGGAGAGAACCGAAAGAGAGGATGTATGGTAAAACAAGACAGTAACATATAACATGTTATTACAAAACTTACGTAGGGAGAACCTGGGAAAATTCAGCAAATGTTGACGTGCTAACTGATGTTTCCCGGAGCACCTCGAGGAACTACTGTGCACTAATCCATCGACATCGGTGCCGTATTGGTAAACTCATCCCTGTCGTTACGTGAACGTTAGTGTAAGCTGTGTACTCCCGGCAGTTTGAGATCTACAGTTATCGATGAGTGGTCGGGGCTTTGATAAGTTTCAAGCTGAACATCACCCACAATTGATCGGAGCTGTCGCATTCCCATAAACTTTCCAGTAGGCCCTTTACGAAAAGAAGCATTAGACTCGAGTTTCGCCCTCATTAGTGCTCGTCAGTAGTGCATATCCTCGACAGTAACTGTGTCTCCCATCGAGACGATCGGGCAACCTGATCATTACTCACAAGCGAAAGTGCTTGAGCGTTCACATATGATAATTCGGTCGTGCCTAATGTGAGGCCAATGGCGCAGTGGTAAACACGGTTGCCTCATGAAAAGCGTGGCCGGAGTTCTAGTCCAGGCGGTGGCAAGGATATACATTACTAAAAAGCTCCAATGAGAGTTAAATTCGAGCCTAATGCTTCTTTTCGAAAGAAACCGACTGGAAAGTGTACGGAAATATGACAGCTGCGATCAATTGTGGTGATGTTCGACTTGAAAAGTTACATTTATATTAAGTTGTCGTTATTACTCTCACATTACCTGATTTTCATCATCGTGCTAGCCAAATACATTTTTTCAACAGAAGGCAAAATTGTTAATTATCTCGGGCGTTTACGAAAGGTCGCCGACAAGTTAAAAACATTTCTAAACATTCCGAACACTCAACATTTCTGGTCGTTTGTTGAATGTTATTTCCTGTTGCAACTGTTTGAATCTGTAAAGGTTCAGTGCCCTGCGCTAAA
>LUCH01002640.1:0-13087 GCA_013368495.1 Paragonimus heterotremus
TAATAGAATCATGAAAGTGTTGTGTTTGCATTCGAGACGTGCTCAGCTGGTTTAGAACATGAGTCATCCGGATGGATGATAAATTCTTGTTCCAGATAAGCCAGTCGGACAGCCAGTGTTTTCTAAAATTGTCTTGAGAAAAAAAGGTTACCTCCGGTCAACTAATCATGTCCACTTATTGGATTTCTGTAGCGAAGAGCTTACAACGATGAGTCTGACCAGAGAAGTGAAGAAAAAGAACGCAATGTGCAATGAAGTGCTTGTTTCGGCTTGAAAATCCAATTATTATGGTACGTCGAATTGGCTGTGACGTAAACTCATTAAGGCCTACTCAAAATCCAGTTATGCGAACGTTCCTTGTCACATCATTCTTAGTACTGACCAAAGGGATTGTTATAATTCGGCTACTTATCAAAAGAATCAGAAATGTCCTCTTCGGTACTCACTTCATCTTCTGACAAGGATGTAGCCACGACTATAGCTAACCTGTCAACTGATGAAGAATTCGTCCTGGTGACTGATGGACTGAATCGCATGAAATTCAACACAAGCCTAGGTTAGTTACTAGGACCCCCACTGCATCGAACTCTAAAGTACAAGTTAGAATTGTTCACTTAATTTAACCCTCAAATAACTTCACAGTATTGCCACTTAGTGAAAACACATACAAGTACAGACTGTTGGTAGCTCTGGTTATCACGCATTCGCATACTGGCCTCGTATTTTGAAACCACTGGCGATGAAGCTGAGTTCGCTTTCGTTTAGTGTAATCTCACACACATTACTCGTAACTTGGGTTTTGCATGTGGTTAACGTTTGCTTTCTCATTTAGAGTTAATCCTTCAGTATAGCACACTATTGATTGAGGAGTGTGAACAACAGCATACACTGCAATATTATGCTACATTAAAATTTAGTGCAACACATGATCGACTTACCTGTTCCAATAAATACTTTGTCCACGTCAGTTGATCTCTTGGACCAATCTACCACAAGGCTTGTGGGGTTGCCAATTTCAACCACATGTTCATTTGTGGTTGGCAAACGAAAGTAAACAAGGGCTTCTGCTGACCTTGATTCGGCTGAATTTGGTGTGAAAGCCAACACGGAGCTGGCCACGTGAGGGTGCTGAGTGGCAAACCTTGCGAAGTACTCCGGTAACGTCTTTGAGGGACACGTCTAAGAAGATGTGGTTGTATAGTCATATCAGAAAATCAAGATGGTAATCGAAGAACATTCGTCTGTTGTTTGATTAATGCAAAGCGAGGATGGAACTGACAATAAGCCCTACATACAACCAGTCATTTTCTGCTGGCAGCATACTAAAAGAACCACCATCATCATTATTGTCACCACAAACGTCTACACAAAAACACGTCAGCGGTTCACACCGAAGTTCAACCGCCATAACACCGTAGAGAAAAAATATCCAACTGGGAAACGAAAGAAAGAGTTCAAATGAGGCCATCTACATAAAACACCTATCTAAACGGAGATATCAAGGATCTCGCACCTTGCATGCAAACAATTAAACTGAGTTTGATCAGTCATCTCCGCTTCAATTGTATCCACATAACGTTTATATGAGTTACGAGAGCTCCCGCCTATGAGATAGATCCGATCTACAGTGACAGAGTGTCTAAAACCGTTTTTATTTTTTTCTATACGTGTTTGTCATCTGTTCCATTCGCACCCCCATCGTAGTCGACCTGCACGTATTCAAAAAGTAGTGTGCGTTGCGAGCAACCGGTTATCATCCTCAGCACATGACCTCACTACCTAAGTCTATGTGCAAATATAATTTAAGCAAATGAGCTTCATTTCCACTCGTTATTGAATATCCACTTTTTATCCCTACTTTCGGTTTCTTCCCATTATTTACTCAAGCAAATGATCACACGCAGATATTGACAGTTTGAGGACTATCTTTTTGCTATCAGCGACTGAGCTTCACGTATGTAGACCAATATGGTTGTCACGGCCGTCCTGTGTCACTGAACCCTAGGCTACAGAAGGTTCACTCCTGTCGCCAGCAATGTCCTAAATTGGCAAAAACCAATCCATTCTTGAAGGCAACCTATTATTTTATTTCATATGCAACTCAGGTGTTGACTTGAGTCCTTGTGTATCCGAACCGGTCAATTTTCCGCACGGATTCCGTGTGCACATTCAATGCGCATTTCAATTATTTTTCTGTGCTGCGGGAAAGATATCAGGCGACAATACCTTGCCACTACTTTTCCACTGGACAGGGGCTGCATGCAGATATATTGTGAATGACTCAGTTATGGTTCGTCAAAGACAGCTGCAATCAATTGTGGGTGATGTTCAAATTTGACATTCCCGTATGGTTTTCGCCAGATCTCGTGATTTCTATCATGAACGTGTATGTCATTCTTGAATGACATTGATACAGAGGAACCCAAATGGTCATCCATATTAGCTGAAATGCCTAAGTCAGACATTGTACTAGTGCCTCGTCAACTTCTGTGAGAACTGTCATCATGAGATCATCTGGATTAGTTGTTCTCTTGCGCTCGAGAGTCTAAATGTAGTGACGGAAATTACCTGCGACGAATGGTTTGAAATATGTTGACCATGACACTGGGAGCAGAACCTCAATAAAACTAGCTGTCACCTTGTTCTTCTTTTCAGAATTTATTGTAAGTAATGAGTTCAGTTCCGTTGCCGATGGCTTATCTGATCACCCTGGAATGTTTCTTAATGACCTGTAAGAGAAAGAGATTTTCATTCCATTACCTGCCTCAGATGTTTAGGTTTGATGATCAACGATTAGGCGATGCATGTGCTTCCTGCCGGCATCGCCTGTTATCTGATTTTATTAAATGTCATAAAAGTGGCTCTGTTTTGTTTCAGACAATTCTAAAGACGCCAAAGTTACCTGCAACCAACAATTGAGACCAGGTCCGTTTGGGAAACCGAGAGTCAATTAAATTGGCTAACAGACTGCAGTTGGTCAGCCTTTATATACTCTGTCGACCGGTATGAATGACTCTATGGATCTGATTGTTACTCAGTCCGATTGAACTCAGATGGTTGTCAATGTGTGCAACCTCTCAAACCGCGTCATGCTCTAGCCTGTCAATGTTGGGGTCTCAAAAAAGCACTGAGCTGAAGTTCAAACTCTTTTAGTTTCAAACCGTTTCTTTATAGAAGAGTATGACTTCTAATGCAGACGTCTTAGAGAGAGAGACATCCTGACCACGGTACAACTGACCGCATAGTAAATATATGATCAGTCAAAATCGCTTGTAATTAATGCACAGGTCAACCCGTTGTTTTCAGTGAGAACGTAATGATGTCTTCTACATATAGTATTTGTTATAAAGACTCCATTTGTGGCCAAGTTCTAATGACGCCGTCCAACAGGAAATGATAATTTAGCGAGTCACACTGAAATACTGTGAGATGCGGCAATAGCTCAAAGACATACTTTTGATGCGTTAGTGATTGCTTGGGTCATTGGAGTTTGTGAAATTACACGGATGTGTTCACCAACCGATTTTCCATACGTTGTTTGTCTCAATGTGCTTCCATCTCCTTCAGACGGATGTGAGAACGGAGTGATGTTTCTCAAAAATCTCTCCAGCCAAGACTCAGATGGTACATCTGCAGATTGCCAAGTGAATAGTCGGTCATAATTCAAGGCCAAATCAACATCGCTTAAACGGAATGCGCACAAGCCGTAAACGTCGGTGACTGAGTCCGAGGTAGTCATCAGAGCGTAGAACACGTGATCTTCCCCGTTGTCTGGAAAGCAAACGTTTCATTGGAAAACATAAATCAACACACAAAAACATAAGAAAACGGAAGATAAATGAGATAACCGGCTGTGAGGGACGTCGAATTTAATGAGTTATACTTGCATGCAAACAAGCAGACTGACGTCCTCTGACACCTGGTCACATTCCGACAACACGAAAAATGAACATTTCTCAATACTTCTTTGTACCTTATGTTAACAGTCGTTTTCTGAACGGGAATGTATAATAAACATTAAAAAGTAGTTGAGCGGTATTCACTGTCAATGTTTAGCAGTATTCCAGACGAACAGCTGCATATAATGCGGCGGAAGGTCAGCATATGGAATGAGTTCAGCCGTCCTATGAAATAATCCATGCCAGTAATTTCTTTGTCGATATATATACGTTTAATGTAACTCTGAGACTTTATTACTAGTACGCAGGAATCATGGAAGTTTCCAACATAATCAATCACCTTTAGTTGCCCAATAAGTTTACACCTTCGATCGGCTTTTCAAAATTTATACACGCACTGGTCAGCTAGACCATCATTAATTCACGTCATGAGACCTTCATAATAGATAAATATTTACTTATTCATCTACTATTCAAAATGATGCAGTGACCATTATACTTAGTCATTTAAATGATTACCATATGGCTGATTTAATTTTACTTTCAGGATCTCATGAACGTGAGGTAGAAACTTTTTATCATCGACCAGTCTATGTTTATATTTCCATTATCCTTCTGTTGTGCAACGGCTTCCGTGGAATGAACAAGAAGGCGCTTGCTCAAACCGATGAAAGAACATCATCTCTTGCTGCTGGGAACCGGTATGGCCAAGATTACTTACAACGCAGTAGTAAAATGTTTCGTCAAGACACTCCAGTATATTGATTCCCAGCAGGCTTTTTGGCCAACTACTGCAAATTGCATGCAAACTACGACTATTCAACGAGACAAGCGGTTTTTTTTAATAGTAGTCGGGGATTTGGTTAATTTCAAGTTGACTATCACCCGCAGTTGATCGCGGCTATCGCACTACCATAGACTTTCCAGTCGGCCCCTTTCGAACAGCAGGAGCACTAGACTCGAATTTCGCTTTCATTAGAGCAGCTCGTCAGTAGTGCATATCCTTGCCACTGCCTGGACTAGAACTACGGCCACGCTGTTCATGAGGCAGCTGGGTTGACCACTGCACCAATGATCTCACGAATGCGACAAATACGATCAATCCTAGGTGATGTTCAACTTGAATACAGGTTTTTGTTCACAAGTGTTCCGGCTAATCATGAAGTAGCCCCGACAGAAAGCTATATCATGATCTTCATTCACACCTCTACTTCACACTTTTGCTTTTTGTATTACTGTTTCATGGTTTTTCAAAGTATCGCAATCCGCCTTCCTATTTAGATTGACTGCTTGAAAAACGTGCTAGACATTCCCGTTTTTACTACCGTTAGAATTTAACTGAAAAGTCTGTTTACAAGATCTGTGACCGACGGTGTAATTCACATTGTACCCTAACGAAGTCTACGAGAACTTAACGTGACCGAATGTGATAAAAACAATTTCAGATATCGTCCATCATTTCTACTACACACCAACAAATTTCGTCAATCTTGTCTACCATTTTACGAATTAATCTATTGAATTGAAACGGTTCATTCTATTAAATTATCTTGCTAACTCAAACTTCTTTTAAGACCGTCTCTTTCAATCAGTCGTTTGATGTATCAGTGCGTCCTACCTGAGGTTCTGCGAAGAATGTTTGGTTATCTAGTAATCCAAATACTGAATAATTCTCTCCATACTGCTATGCAGTGTATCGATTTCCAGAATGGCATTGTTTACCTGTCAAACATTCAGCTTGAAAGCGGACCTTTCAATTTATATTTCAGAATGTAGAAGCATTGAAGTCATTCGGTTCACGACATCCCTAA
The DNA here is from genome assembly GCA_013368495.1 of Paragonimus heterotremus. NCBI lineage: Eukaryota > Metazoa > Platyhelminthes > Trematoda > Plagiorchiida > Troglotrematidae > Paragonimus > Paragonimus heterotremus. Next base: position 5,711 of record LUCH01002640.1, read on the forward strand.
CGGTTTTCCCAATTAAAGTAATCTAACAGTTAGACTGCCATTCACTATCCTTGACTACGCAATTTATGTGACCACTGAAGAGACCTGTGGATACTCATTGAGGTAGCAATCCAAATTAATTCAGGTTTACTATTTATTGGGTTTTGTTGCATCGTCTAAAATCATTGCCTCATTAACTGAAAACCGTCAGTTTGATCGCCACTGTATAGGTGAAATAATAATCGAGCGTCATCAAACATGGTTTTTGACTACTTTATTTGAAGCAATTCAGGTTTGTTATATGTCCGGTTTGCAAGTACTGTTAAAACAGCTCAAACCTTACTGACAGCCAGAATGCGCCTTGCAGTGAATACTTGCAAAACATAACCTCCCTTCCATGAGAAGTTGCACGCTACTGAGTTTTTGGACCTTACAGGAGCCCATCAATGTTGTCAGTTAGAGGTTGGGTATTTTGATAGTCTAATAACAGTTGTTATAATTCGACACCAATTCAGCTCGCTTTAGCATAAATCCAGTGTATTTTGACGCAGATTTCCATGGGATATATTGACTTGTAAGAATGAATCACTTCAGTTACAGTGGACTAGCAAGCCTAATGAAAAATTGTGCATCTCGCCGATGGTTTCCTTATTTAGAACGATGCAATGAGCCTCCGAATAGACAGGGCTACACAATATTTACTCCTGTGACCTTGGTTACGCTAGACCACTTAATTACCCCAAGGTACGAATACACACAACTGCCTAAAAGACTGACACCAACAGAGCTCAAAAGATAATCACTTGCAATCTACTTCACCGTGCTGAAGACATTTTTATAAAAGTTTGTGGTCAAATATACGCTTTGAAGAAACAATATTCACTTAGTTAGATAAACAGACAAGGCGAATGACGCAACTGTAGTTACTGTTACTTACTGTACCCAAACAAAAAAAAGACATGCAGCAAACTCAGTATTCAATTATCATACTAAAGACATGAAAGTAGATTATGAGAACCGAACTGGATTTTACAATGAAAAGGGCGATGTTAAGAAGAATATAGCAGATCAGTACATACTCACGTTTATGACCATCCGTAATGCTTACTAGATTAAATGAATATTTGTCTTTCGCGGAATTTTACGAAACTCCAATCAGTATATTATCATCAAACTGCTTGTTAGTAAAATTGCTAACCAACCAACCGTGGTTCAAATCTCGGCAGTGGCGATGATATGCACTACTGACGAGCTGTTCTGATGAGAGCGAAACTCGAGTCTAGTGCTTCTGCTTTTCGAAAGAGGCCGGCTGGAATGTTTATGGGGATGCGACAGCTGCGATCAACTGTGAGTAATGTTCAATTTGAAATCAACTTCCTACTTGACTGCGGAAAAATTAGCTCATGGCCTCAAAGTACAAATTGGTGGACTTTCTATTTCAATCATTTGCCCGGATTGAATGAATTGCAACATGTGGCACCCAAGAAGTAATAAGTGCCAATAGGTCTCGTTTAGTTGTGTACTATCTCTACAATCAAACGAAGAACCCGGTTTGAATTTCTAAGCAATCTGTAATCAATAAGTAATCTGCTGTATTGGTAGCGCTTCATTCATACTAGTGAAGCTTCTTCAGATCATTACATATCTGATGGTAGTTTGGGCATGATAGACATAATCAGCTAAACAAACCAGAGGGTAACTGGTCACAGGTTTGTGCATGCACAGATAGGGGCCAGTAGTAGATTCGAATTGTTAGTTACGCCTAATTGGGGAAACATTAACAATAAGACAGAAATGAACTTGGTGTGATAAGCCAGGAAATTTGGTCATAGTGTCAGTCATCTTTGACAAAAGTAGATAAGGGGGTCAAATGCGTGATGTGCTAAAATTGTCATTTCTTTAGCCAGTGCATGTCAGTTTGAGCCTCATGGCTTGTATGTCAACTTGTGTGATATTGCCAGTGCCAAAAGAAACTACAACATGAACCGATTTCAACTTTCCTTTCGGCTACGTTCACGAAAGTACAGAAAGTAGAACTGCTTATTACTTTCTCTGTGTTAAATGATACAGTGTCACACTGAGGTATGTCAATGGAACCAATGAGACTATTGAAACTTCACTGTGAACTGCAATAATGGAGCACAGAATAATTGAGAAACGAATATGTCGGAGACTAACATACAAAGGCTCCCGTTCCACATATGGTACAAATCAAATAGGCACAAGTCAAAGTAAGCCTTCGTTAATTAGATCATGGAAATGGAAGTGTGACTCAGACACAATAGCCAAATGAACTGACATCGGAATGTGAAGACTTGCTAGCGTTAGACTTTTCACACCACTGCGAAGTTGTTCCGATGGCCAAGCTAAATGGAGATTTGGACTAGTTTCAAAAGGGTTTACATAAACTGCTCGTTTAAAGTCGTTAACTGTTTACGTTACCATGGTAGTTTCAAAGTGGGTACACCCCAAAACTGGAAGGATGTTATTTGCACTTTTCATCTGGTTTTCAAACTTCATACGTTGGGAAAATCGAGTTTACTGATATTATGAACATAACTCAAACGGTAAGACTATTAGTTTGAGGTTCTGAGGAAGAAGATAAACCGTCTATGACATGTAGATAAAATACGAAGAATTGACAGCTAAAACACACTCTCTGAATAAGAAACTGAACGGCACACTGTATTGTCCCATGCTTCACTCTTTCACTTAAATATGTGCCCTTTATAAGAAACGATCAGCAAACCTGAACATTAAATTCAGGACGAGCTAGTGTCTGTGATTTGAACTTTGATAGACGGCTCCTCACTCTGAGGGCACCATACTATCCGATTAACATTTCAGGTTAGCTTTTCTTGTAACTGAGGCAGAGTTAACAGGCAGACAGGATTCAAATCTTTTAATCGTTTTCAGATCTCTTACATAGAAATCGGTAACCAAGTTATCGGTTCTTAAGAAGAAATCAGTGCAAGGAGAACAATCAATGTACATCAGTTCACCTTCAGGTTAGCTAAACGGAAACCGGTGTGTCCTGATCCAATAACAAAAATCTGTTAAAACCAAGCTGAAGCCTTCTTTCGGCAATACTGTCCGTTATTTGTCAGGTTTCCATATCGTGAGGTTATAACAGTACCAGGAACTTACTAGCTGTGACAATGCATGGACGAGGTTTGGGAACAACGGTACGTGTAGACTGAAACACCGGGGTGCACCACTATTTGCAGTCTATCAATCACAAGGTACCCACTAACCTTTTCATCTAACTACCCATCTTCCAAATAATCCATGAATCTTACATATCACTACGGATTACAAGTCTGTCACTACAAACCCTTCTTTCCTATAGTCTGGCAAGGAAATGCTGTCACGACGTAAGTACCTGCCGTCTAAAACGTAAACGTCTTCAAACGATATCAGGGTTTTTAAAAGTTCAATGGTCGTTAATGGCATTTCTAAGGATTACGCGTTAAAGAACTGTCAATTTAACTCGTACAATTACTTGTGTTAATTAGTCGTTAGTGCTTTAGGGTAGATGAATTGTAATATCTATGATAGAACTATCTTCACCTTTTCTAAAACAAAATGCTTTTGTGACGACCTGTGACTTCTGTAACATACGACTTTATTTCTGTTAGCTGGGCACTTCCGTCTTGATAGGTGAAATAGGGTAATACCCTCGTTCGTGTGTTCAGATTGTATGAATACTTTCAATGGGAGTCACATTTAAAGATGTTTAATCAAATTCTGTACTAGACAGTTGCAACTAGAATGGACAGTACCAGACAGCCGTGGGAAACGATTTGAGAAAACTGACTGAAAGAATGACAGTCGATTACTCGTGAAAAGAGTCACAGCTTTCAAAATGTTCGCCATACAAGGCAACACCTGACCAGCCAAGAATACACTCCGAATAGAGGAAAGAAGCATTTAATTTCATTTGAACTGGCATTAAAAAACAAACCGACAACATTTCTTGAAGTAGACTTTTAAACATCGTAGACAATATAAAAACGAGGGTGGTATCGACGATTTTCTGAAAGCTCACTTCCCCAAAGGAAATGTGAGGTAGGTAAAAATGGGCAGGTTAAAACCAAATTTGGATTGACACATACTGCTAACAGCTGGAAGTGAATAACAACCAATAAAATGATTTGATAAACCGACAGAGTAATAGTGTCACCACAATCAGTGAAATCCATTGACTGTCATTTGTGTACCCAACTTGATCGTCGACTCTAAATCATGCAGTGGGAGTTGCGTAAAACACAAGTTGCATTTTAGGTTTTCGTGTAGCTGATACCTGGAACGAGGGTTCATCTTTCAAACACGGACTTTTCAGCCAGTCTATTTTGAACAGAAGCATTTTAGAGGAGTTTAGAGTTCATTAACAGTGATCTTGTTCTACTAATCATAAAGAGGGCTATAACGTTAAAATGGGTAAGGTTTTTCATGTGATACCCTGGCACACAGCCCTAACCAAATTTTCGGCACACTGAAGTGCGTATTAGCTACAATTGTGTCGTAACATTGACAATACGGAATTGCTTGGCCATTGCAAAGAGCTTCTATCGCAACAAATCGGATGATAAACTAATTACGCAATATCGATTGAAAACGGTACCTCTGCTGATCTAGTTTCGCATTTATTTGAAGCTGGTAAGACTCAGTTATCAGGCATGGAGAATCCTATCAGTTGTACTATATAATAAAAACACGTTTGGGCTGGATATTGTAGAGAACATGTTGAGGATGTACAGCAGCCAGAATGTCCGTAAACGATGGCTATTGACTATATGAGAAAATTAAGTCGACATGATTGTTATGAATGTATGCGTTGTCTGTTACGAGGTAATTCATGCTAATGTCAGCAAAGGGTAGGTTATAATCGACGCAAATACGGAATTGTGCGAACATTATTACACAGCAATTAGTTCACTATTGCTTTGCACTCCATAACATCAATCTACTGAGGGGAAAATACGAAGACATTTGGTACCCGAAACGAGACCAAATTCACCTACAAGCAAAACCTGCGGATTACGCGCACTCCTGTCATAAAGGAAGTCAAACGTTTCACAATGAGAATTATTACGCAGACTTCAGTAGTCTGCGTGAGTACCATCAATCAGTAAATGGTGAGAAACAACGTTTAGGCATGGGCTCTGGATCAAATCAACTAGATTGAGAACTAGATTGTGAAGCTTATGTCAGTGTAAGATAATGTAATTCGTAGTTTTGTTTTATCGTTTCCAAAGTACTAATGCGTACATCGTCGTAACTTATAAAGATTCCCGAAGGTTTGATCCATTACTGTACATTGTATTCACTGATCCCGAGTATCAAAATATCAGCCCTTAGGAGGTTTCTCGTGACAGAAAAGCCCGGTTAAACTTCGGATCTGGAATCACAAATGACCCATTCATAAGCTTGCGGTATCTGATGCTACTATTAGACATGTAAGAAGCGTAGCATGTGAATGGATTGTGCATATTGTGAATATACAGGACGAATAAGTACGGCGTTATATTGCCTTGTTTGAGTAAACAGAATTATGCTCATCGAATAGCCGGCGATGGAAATGTAATTCGTATTTGATACACTTGGAGGGTGAGTGACTTTAAAGCGATCAAGGAACTGCAACATGGAATTGCCGAGCAATGATCTATAAACCTGTTTGATGTTGAAAGAACAAATGGAACGAGAAGCTCTATAAAACAACGTCACATTAGTTTGATGTAAAAGTATGAGTACATAAATTCAACAATCGTATAATATTGATGCTTCCGGACATATAAAATGAATTTGGGCTAACTGCCGATTCGATAAGGTAAACAGACAGCAGGAAATTGTACAGTGCTTTAGGAAATACATGCAGTCTTACGACAAACCGCGTGTGCATGCACAATAACAGAGTTTATTAAAAATGTCTCCGCATTACTTTTCCTACTGCAGTTAAACATGAATGAACCTAAAAATTTCATCACGGTGGTATTATTTAGGTTCACATGAAATATTAGCTGAAACTAACAAGTGTTTGAACAAACAGTCAGAAAACGGGGAGCTGTAGACGTAAGTGTTTCTTACGGTCTAGTTGGAAACAAATTTACCAATATGTAAATTGGCGCTTAACATCAAACAATTGCGAAGGGGGGTGGATAGTTCAAGACGGGGTCAAATTCACAAACAATAAGTTCTGAACAAAAAAGACGAGCCACAGTCGATTGATTTTTACCTCCCCAACAAACCGCAAACAATCTGATCAATTTAATGTAATAAGGTGCTGAATGCTTAGGCTGAATCGTTAACGTGGCCGTTGGTCAGAACGTGTCTAGTGATTGTTTGACACTAGTTGTTTTCCGGTTGCATCGAAGTTGCCGCCCTCCGGCGCCAGGGATTTCTGAACTCACTTTGGTAAGTGTTCTTACATCCCGAAGATGGCACACTTCCGGGTTTTTCTTATGTGACTTCCACTAAAGTTACACGTAGTACGCATGTAATATATATACAGTCTCTAACACGACTTCAAGTAAGTTTGGTTGTGACACATCTACCACGTATACACTTAGGAACCACTTAAGACCATAAACAGTCCTGCTCACGTGAATATTAGATTACCATTTCACTGAAGGCTGATGGATAATGTGTGATACGTTTTGGTCACGTAATTGTGATGCTGAAGCGGATTTTCTGCAACGGTAGACGGAATTACTGCGCAAAATAAGCGGAGTTATACTTTATTGTTTCAAACATTCCCATTGCGTCATAAAACACGATGTGCAGCAGGTATGTTTTCGATTAAATCCCATCAGGCTATCACAAACTATAAAGCACCACAACAAAAATGGAAAAGGTCACATGCAAAGCCTGATAGTAGTCAAAATTCACTTTTGTGTTTGTGAACGCCATTTGGATGTTAACTGCTTACGTATCGATCGGGTGAGTCAGCTAGTGGTCAAGGTGGTTGGAGCAATTGGATAAAGGTTTTCTGTCTACACGAGGTTGGATTACGTGATCGAATGGCAGTGGTCTCGGCAGTGGCCAGCATTCGCTAATGAACGAGTTTGTACCGGTTTGCTGGAGCCCTGTAGATTACAGTGAACAATCGATCTATGTTGACCTGATGATCGCTGTCAGTCAGGTGACCTACAATGACACTCGTGATTGATTTCTTTTCACTTTCCCGATCCATTCTGGATAATGTCCTGTGAGTCTTCCAGACAACTGCCGAGTCGTACGATCCGCGTAGCCTACTGAACAATCGCAAACGAACGGGTATATGAAAGCAAGTCAAGTAGGTCATTAGAATCATGGGCATGGGGTGGATCACAGTGTACTGGAGGGGGTGGGTGGGAGTGTTGTTGAGTTCGTGACTGTGACTTTGATCCACCTCACGTC
>LUCH01002640.1:22293-32908 GCA_013368495.1 Paragonimus heterotremus
AAGTAAACTTTTCGTGAGTAAAATTAACGAACAGTAAAATGTGCGCTATTTACTGAAATAGCTCTCCTTAGGAAAAAGACTGATCAGTGTTAGCACATGCTGTATTTCATCTATTGACACTTGATGAGTAATGTGTACTCACTGATGAGTAGTCGGGGAGTTCGTTGGTTACAAGTTGAACATCACCCACAGTTGATAGCAACTGTTGCATTCCCATGGATTATTCAGTCGACCCCTTTCGAAAAAGCACCGGACGCGAATTTCGCTTTCACTAGAGCTCAACAGACAGTTACTGTCTGTTAACTCCAGTAATTGTATCTCTAGTAACTGTGTCTATTCTGGGCAACCTGATCATTACTCACAAGCGAAAATGGTTGAGCGTTCACATATGATAATTCGGTTATGCCTAATTTGAAGTCAATGGTGCAGTGGTAAACACAGTTGTCTCAAGAAAAGTGTGGCCAAAGTTCTAGTCCGGGCCTTGGTAAATATATGCGCTACTGGCGAGCCCTGGTTGAGAGGGAAACTCGAAACTTGTGCCTCTTTTTGATAGGGACTGACTGGAAAGTCTACAAAAATGCGACAGCTGCGATCAATTGTGGGTGATGTTCAACTTGTAACCAACGAACTCCCCGACTACTCATCAGTGAGTACACATTACTCATCAAGTGTCAATAGATGAAATACAGCATGTGCTCACACTGATCAGTCTTTTTCCTAAGGAGAGCTATTTCAGTAAATAGCGCACATTTCACTGTTCGTTAATTTTACTCACGAAAAGTTTACTTGAGTCTCAAAATAATGTTTCAACTTTAAGATGAACATCAGTCAATCTTGTGCGATATCCAATGCATGTGCGGTGAATTCCGTGTGTCGTCCTATCGTTAGACGCCTGTCATGTCAAGTCACCGGTATTGTTTGATCGGACACATGGAAACTGTTCTGCAGAACTTTTGACGTGTCCATAAATAACAACGAAATAATGACCGATGAACTGTTTACATGATGGAGTTCTATCACAAAAGATTAGTAGATAAAACGTCCAGAACACTGAAAGAAATATCCACTGCATAGGGCGACCAGATATAGACGTCTTTGATGTGATCACATGGTGATCGCGGTGGACTACACCACCCTGGACGATATCTACGTTGCCAACATTGTATGATGCAAACCAAATTATCAAGTTAGACCATCACGGGTATGATCAACTGGTGAGGGGCAAACGCTCATTGCGTACGAAGTATGACGATATTAAACCAGCCTGTGGTAGAAGGGGGAGTAGGCAGATTTAATACGGAACTACTCAGAGAATTTAAAGCTTATTTAAAGTACTACATGTTACCTTTGTCACCAGATCCGTCATTAGCGCATGTTAATTTTGTTTTTGCTAATATGTCCTTCAACAGGGCAAAATAGCTCAAAGTAAGCACCTAAACTGACCATACATCTGTGAAATCAATAAAGTGCTAGAGAAGAGTTACGATATAAAGTATACCTATATATATATATATATATGGATGTAAACATTCCGCGTGGACCTACAATCACGACACATTACTAAACATTTAATCACTGAGTGTCAATAACAATTAAACCAGTAATTCACTCTCAGCAGGTTTGAGCTAATATGCTAGTATTATTAATACAGACATGCTTCATTTGACAATCGTTCATTTTCGTTGGGTTAAAAGAAAAAAACGGAAACAGCAATGTGATTTATTCATTTGAAGACTTTTACGGTGAAAGCTAGTATGATGCAGTTTTTCTGCCCTATTTCGGATTTTCAGCGCGTCAATTGGATGTAGTTTCTACAAGCAGACTTAGGCGAAATTAACTCGTGAAGTTTGTCGTCAACTCATGCATTCTGGAGGCACCTTATCTTCTGTTGAAGATGCAGTTAATTGTAACTTACTAGTTAATCACTTCACTTTGCGTATTTGGCAACGAAGAATCAGATTTTGCAGGTTGTAAACATCGAGAAATAGTTTCGTGGTATGTGAGTAAAATCCGCCAAACGACGTAATGAGTGATGAAGTAACCTAAGCAACGACTAACTTACCCGCTAGTCACATAATCCACTTACATCTCAAATCATAACGAAACGTTTGTGTACAGTCAATTGTAATAGCATATTTTAACGCCTGGACGGTTTTTCCAACATCAACACTACGAAGCATGACTCCTGATATTCACATATTCGCATCCCGATGTCTGCAGTTCACTAGGTGAGTTGCTGCTTAAAAAGGACTGATTGTTCATTTGTTCCATAATTTAGTCGGGAACATCACCGTATCTACATTTACCTTCCTCTTGTGTTGATTACGTACTTCCTTAATTGAGCCTCAACGAGTGAAACCAAATGAGTTATAGGTCTTGCAACATTTTGACTGTCTTGGAGAGCCTTTATCTAACTATTTAAATATAAAGTTTACATTGTACACGCTTCATATGAGGCGGTTATCAGTTGGTATATATTGGCCTGTGTTATCATGCGGAGTTTGGAAAGGCTGTTAATGGAATTTATGGGCTTACGGTTCGCCTAAAGGATTGCTCAGCTATTGCTCTGATTCTGTCTTTCAGCAGTACGATGTTTCGTTGGGTGGCAATCGAAGATCAATAAACATGTTATTTCCATAAGAAACCGATGAGTGTTCTTTTAGAGTAGTATTTACTTATGAAGATGAAACTCCCAGAACACGGTCAACAGTACATCGTTACCTGAATAATCTTATCACTCATGTATGTTGAAGCATAATATAGAATACAACCACCTTTGAATACGTAAAATTTTATATTTGGCAACGTAGCTAATGTTCACATGGCCGTTATTCCATCCCTGGATTACTAAACAGTCTTGGTCGTACACTTACACCATAGTGGGTAAAAGTTACGGCCGAAATATGCTCAAGCTCATCTTGCTTTAAGGATAAAGCATATACCTGTCAGATATATGATTCGCACAATTTGTCGAACGGTGTATAAAGTCCCAGTGATGCATTAAGTTTTGCCTACTGCAGTCAGATATTCAGAAGTGGAAAAGGTATAAAAATTTTCTGTCTTATCCACTTGGGTACTACACAGCTTTCTTGTATCAGTCGGCTAATTTCAGTTATTCTCGAATTAATAATTGTTTGGTTAATTTATTCGACTGTGGGTGTATGAATTCTACTTTACTAAATATCACGAGATGTTGCAAAACTTGGAGAAAATATCGGCTCTATTAGAGAGGAAAGTTGATGCGTTGACTTACCTGTCCAAAGAAGTATCTGCCTTCTTTTAATTTGGATTTGACGCAAATCCTCTGTGGCTTATAAGTGAACACAGAGGAAAAATCAGGTATTTTTTGAATGCATAGATGTTGAATACGAGAGAATATGAGGCGTTTACGTTTTGTAAATTGACATTTTAGATATATTGTGAGCATTTCTGCTTCCAATTAATTGCGTACGACAGTTTGGTTTCACAAACAGAAACATATCGGTAATTCACTTTTGTCGTTAAGTTTAGACGGCTACAAAAGTGAAAGAATATCTTAGATAACGCTCTTACTTCCGTCGCATAGCTAGTGGGATGGCACAAGATCGGGATAGATTCGGTAGACAGTTGTTGTAGGGGACTTTTGGAAATGTTACCAACATGCAACATGGTATAGTGCACTTCTCTAACGTCTACTGAGTGTGCACTTACTTCATGTGTCATGTTAGTATATGGTAGGCAGATGAAATAGATGACTTTGCTGTTGTGTCGCTGTCCTTTTCGCAAATGTTTTCGCTGGTTCATCATGAGTAAACCAATGTTATATAAAGGCTTACTATCTTTACATGTAATTAACTCTTAAGAACATCAGTTTTTGCATACAAACGGATTAGACAATGTTCAGCACCATACAGGAGGCTTGTCTGTAAAATAGTAGGCGGTCACGTGGTTTATTTAGAACAAGCAGTTGGTACTGATAAAAATGTTTAATCATAAACTTTGATCATTATAAACACCTCAGTTTTTGAATGAATTGTCAGTAACACAAAGTTATGTGCAAGTTTTAGTACCCTAGGTTTCAACCACCTCGGGTGGCCCCCCTAAAGAGTACTGTAATCGAAGTGTGAATTTTTTTTTGTACATGTGACAAATTTCACTCAGTGGTATAATAACAACATTGTGTTTGCGTTTCACTCAAAAATGTAAAGATACATTAAACTTTTTTCTGAAAGGCAGATTTTACTGATGCACCTCAATTTTTATGGCCGAATTCTTCCAAGAACTTAAACGAAGTTTAATTGCCAACGTCATACCGTGCCATCAATACAGCCAGAATTTCTGGTTCATGGTAAGAAAATTTTGGTTGTCTTGCAATTGCCACAGTGACAGTGTGACATTTGCAATAAGACAAATCCTTTCGGAGAAAGTTAACTGACCTAGTTGAGGACGGTGACTCATTGTCGACCCCAAATTGCGTTTTATTCTTCCGCTTTGATATCTTTCAACTGGGACACAGCTGAGAAATTGTTTGCACAAATAATATAACCTACGCACCAGTTAGTTCATTTGTCAGGTTATTGTAGGCGGATCAGTACATACACACCGAGGGTTTTATGTTCACGAATTAAAAGCCACACACCAGAAACCATGTTAAGTTTGCCAACGACAAGTTATGGAATTACCTGATATACTTTATTTGGTTATCAATTGGCTTTAAACTATAATCGTTTGCAGTTTATATGAAAGTATTTGACTTGCTAACCTCTTACCAACCAAACCAGTCACAAAGCTAACCATTAGATCAGCAGTTTACGAGCACAAACATTTGACCGTTCTCGTCAGGGTCGGGTAATAAAATCGTTGCACAAATAGTTCGGTGAATCATCAAACAAAAACGACAACATCAGATAAAGTGAATTACAGAATAAATTACGTCAAACACCGTTTACAGTTTTTCACAGGTTTCACTATCAGACACACCTTTCAACAAACCCCTTTCGAAGGAACTACTTCCCTTGAGCTTCACTCGCGAATTGGAGTTCACCTATAGTGTGCAGCCTTGTGTCAACCGAGATTTTGACTTCATTTTGTGTGCTGATGAGGTAATCAAACTGACACCTACACCGCTGATGTCAGCTATGTGGATAGGGTTGATTGATCACACAAGACCCTCCAACAACAACATGTTTGAAATGAATTACTGAGATGAGTTGAACAGGTTCGTTTGCTTAGTTATCATTTAGAAAACCGTATCTTGAATACAACGATGAAAAAATAAAGGTATGTTGTTTAATGACAGATGACTCTATGTATTCTCTAACGATGCTGAATGAGATCAAGGTTTTCTGCTCGTCCGTTCTATATGTACGTTTCTGTGTCCATTTGTTATGGTATGCTGGGCACAAATTCGGTATCGCTTTCTTCACTGGTGCCACTAATAGTATATAACAAACGCTGGCCATATTTTTAACGACGTGACTTGATAGACACAAACTTTTGAGTGTTGTCTGGTGTACTCGAAAGTTCTACACGCTTTCCATTCGGCATGCTCAGTAAGCGCGCTTTTCTCTTCTCTTTTGGTCACTGTTATTGATACCAGACTAGGCCAGACCTATAGTCTTGTTATATATCTCCAAACGCGGCCGTGATTGTAGGTCTTTCTCCAAAACTTACCGCGTTCTTTTAGTCCTACGAGTGTTAGAAACATAGTTCAACTTCTATTCAGGAAGGGCATTCTGCATCACTTTGTAAATGAGGAACGCACACATGTCCACTTATCCACCACAGACTTTGTGTAGTGTAACATTTTGCCCAATTTCATCGCATTTTTAGTTATTGCATAAAGGTTCGCATAGCTGTAGGACTAGATGGATGGAGTTGAAATTGAGAATAGTATGTGAGAATGACACATTGTTACTAATGGCTCTCAGTGATAGTCGTCAATATCTGGGTTCCACGGCACTTGGGAATATACTCCCTTTTAAAAGCTAATCGATGTCAGCCCTTGTGTAGACCGCAAAGCATCCATGATGGTATTTGTGTACACAATAAAATGCTTTGTGCGGAAACCATTTGCTCCCATTTGTGTAGATTGATAAAACCATTGTCGTCATTTAGGAAAATTTCACTATAAGTGATGTGGGTTTTGTCTTCATGTTAAAGTGATCTACTTTCAATTGTAACTCAATCGACAGGCGTGATAAATAATAATTTTCCACAAAGAAAGTGCATTGTTGTTAGAAAACCATTAACGTCCACAGCAACAGCACATGTTCTTTTAATATAGGTCTGAGCGGACTCTCACCAGGAAAGCATGAAACTGCTACAGATGCACTAAGCGCTTAGTTTAATTTACATTGGAAAAGTAACTCAGTAATCAATTCCGGCATTTAATTCATCACTGAGGTTAATGTGCCACACTCTAAGATTCGAACTGAACGTTTCAGACAATTTCTTTTGTTCAATTTTTTAGTGTTCATCAGATGGGAAGAGGTCCTCATTGACAGTCTAGTATTTAGACTACATCCCGACGATCGCCTGGGTTGGTTTTAAGATAACCCCTTCCAGCAACAAAAAATACTCTATATAGTTCTCAAATTTATTCAGTGTCTCCGTTAGCTAGTTGAGTAACTAGTGTTTATGTTCTGTGCATTTCTAACTTAAATTTGAATGTGATTTTAATAATTAATCGTTTGTTATTGGATTGCGTTTCAGAATTCACTAGCAGTTTACCTGTGTTTACGAATTCACTGACTGCCACCGCCCTTGTCAATTCCAATGGTTGCAGACGGCTTGTTGGTGGCATTTTTGTTGAAGTTTGACGACCAGCAGAAGTTTGACATCTGAGTCTTGTCTTACGGAAAGTGGTAAACACCCCGTTGGTGGTCAAGAATTGACCAGCCTTTCCTTGACCCGGATCATGCTGACACACACGAGCAACTTGGGTGACCATTCGAGGTGGACGAGTGCACTGTGGTACATGGAGGTCATTGATAAACCAATAGGTAATATGCGAACCAGCTATAACTTCAATGAGCACGTTCACAGTGATTTTTAAAGAACATCCTGAAATCTTCAGTGGTGCTTCCACTAAATTGTTTAGCAGTAATATGTAATGCTCACCATTGCATAAACGCCGTTGATAATCAAATATTATTCCAATAAGCAAGAAGAGGTCTTTTGGTGTTCTGGCAGGTTTGTTCCGCATCCGCTGTTTCGAAAGTATTCTTGGAAAATACGCTACCGGTGAAGTTACTGAAAAAAATCACATTTTCATACCCTCAGCAATGTTTCATGGTTGGCAGTCCAACTCTTCTGGTTCGCACACATTCCGTATTGTTAAACAAAGACTGAACTTACAAAACTTCACTTCTGGAACTTCATCACTACATTCAACTTCTTTATTAAATGTCTTTCAATTGAAACCATTCGACGTGACCCACGCATTCTTAGTCAGTTTCGCTTGAATAAACAATCATACTCCTCAATGGGGAGCAATTCGAATGAAATACAGGGTGCAAATTATTGTTCTATTGTTCTTTGTATAAAACATTCACAGTTTAATTTTAACGCACAAATTACAAAGTATGTTGAGAACAGAACAGCGGAAGGTGTGAATTACTAAATTAGCTATTCCCTTATCATCTGGAGTGTACTTACAACTCCGGTTAACTGGTCTGTGCTCATAATCTGTGTTATTGTCGTGAAATTTTGTTTAGATCCTTAAGGGTTGTAATCAGTCTGCCGAATGCAGCCTGATTTCTGCTGACCATGAAAGCAATTCGATGTCACATTCCGTCAAATATGTGAATGTCTTGCAACCTTACTTTGAAAATTTGTGTGAGAAGGCTGCGATTTTGTATACAACGTATACGTAACAAAAACCTAATAATCACATTGACAAACTGAGTTGTAAAAACAAACAAAGATGTAAAGTAAATGCTGTCTGTTCCCGGCTAATAAAACCAGTTACATCGGAGCCCTCCGCGACTCGTTTTCATGGTTTTCTCTCATGTGACGTCATTAATCCCTGGTCTCTTTCACGTATCATCATAAGGAAAGAAATAACTGAGTTTGCTACACAATACCTGACTGGAACTCCAAAAGTCCAGAAGGAAAAATAAATGAGGAATATTGAATGATGCTAGTTTGTAAGAAAAAAATAACCTTTCGAAAAGAGAACAACTTTGTTCGTCTTAGCGGTTGCAGTTGATTGTTCGAGATGGTATTGCTATTACCGACTTACTTTCGGGTGATTAAGTTGTTTACATCTGATCTCAAAAGCAGTTTGTAAGTAAGCATTGATTCACTAACTGTCCTCTAATGAGACAGTGAACCCAGTCCAACTTCATCACAGGCTGTGGTTGAGAAGTAATCCTCTTGGAGTTCTTGCTCGACTGATGAGTTGACGTCACTGGGGTGAATGTACGGTCACCCACTGTAGTAGGCTACTTCCCATCCGACCGAAGTAAACGTTACCACAGTTGCAAATGACAGACAGAAATATTTTGCAACTTGTAGAAATATTTTCCCAGTGGAGAGTGACAGATGAAAGTCACCAACAAGTCAAGTGTGCTTCAAAGCAGATCGTGGCTTCATTAATTGAGTAGCAGATTTTGAGACACAGGTCTTTTGAAACAATTAACAATAAACCTCTGATTACTATTTGTTTGCTGTGAATGATCAAATACGACTCTGTCATAGTTTGCCAAAATAATTTTCCGCAAATTCAGTTCTTACTGTTGGTGACTGTCGGTGGTACAACTTTGTCTCGAGTAATGCTATGCGCACGCTTATGCAGGCGGCGTTTTAGACACGGAAATAAAGGAACTAGACTAAATGTCAACGTCTCAGGGCGATTATTTCCATCCTGCAAGTATGTCTAATATGTGTTTATAAAAGTTTATCTGGAAGAATAAACTCCTGGTCGTTTCTCTTTTCATATCATATTCATTAGAGCACTTTCTCAGGACATGGTCGAGAAGTTCAATTTTCAATTGTTAACCGACTAAGTCGAGTTTATCTCGTAAAAGTATGTAGTTGAACGCGTTCACATGGATTCAGTTCTAATAATGCGTCTTCAGTTTGCAAAACCTTTCAGCTCTATTGATGAAAACAGAGAAGAATGTCATTTAAACACTCCGCACTCCACAGTACCTACTCATTCTATGAAACCAACGGTTTTGTATAAAACACTTTCTGTTTACTCCGATTCGTCTGTCTGTTAGGCTGAATGTTGTGAGTCACTTGAATTGGCAGTATCGTTATTTTACACCCTTAGCGCTCATTCCGACCAGCCAGCATCAAAACTATTTTTTATGATGGACCTAGTTTGACCTATGTGCCGTCCTATCTGACTAGGCAACTTGGACCTTGCGCTTGTAAAACTGTTTGATAGCATATGAGACTTGATGGTTTTGTACAAACCAAACTACGTCACAGTCATCATTGTTTCTCGTTAAGGACTTGAAAAACAAACTTTACAGCTCGACCATATAGTAATCATAAGCTCTAATTCATTCTGGGACAATCAACCGATTATGGACAGTTCATAGTCTATGGCATGACTTGAAGCAAACAAAACACGGACATGTGAACCGACCTCAATAGAATGGAAATCTTGTGAGTAATGACCAAGTTACCCGATCGCCTCGAGAGGAAACACGGTCGCTGCCTGTTAACTCTGTTAACAAGCAAAAGTCGGTGAGTGTTCATATACGACAATTCAGTCATGCCTGATGTAAGGTCAGTGACGCAGTGGTAAACACGGTTGTCTCATTAACAGTCTGGCCGTGGTTCTAGTCCCGGCACTGTCGAGGATATGCACAACTGACGAGCTCTAATGAGAGCGAAACTCGAGTCTAGTGCTGAATGAAAAGTCTATGGGAATTCGACAGCTGCGATCATTTGTGGGTGATGCTCAATCTATATAAAAAAACCAAACCCCCCTACTGCTCATCACAGTGGAAATCTGTTGCATGGTCTTTGGGGAAGATTTTTTAACTAAAAACGGAAATGCCAATCACTGAGAAAGTAACTGATGAGTAGTCGGGGATTTCGTTAATTTCAAATTGAACATCACCCACAATTGATCGCAGCTGTCGCATTCCCATAGACTTTCCAGTCGACCCATTTCGAAAAGAAGCACTAGACTCGAGTTTCGCTCTCATTAGAGCAACTCGTCAGTAGTGCATATCATCGCCACTGACGGGACTTGAACCACGGACAAGCTGTTCATTAGCAGGCAACCGTGTTAACCACTGCGCCATTAACCTCACATTAGGCACGACCGACTTATCATATGTGAGCACTGAACCACTTCCGCTTGTGAGTAATGATCAGGATAATTCGGTCGTGCCTAACGTGAGGTCAATGGCGCAGTGGTAAACACGGTTGCCTCATGGTTGCCCCGTGTCCGTGGTTCAAGTCCCGGCAGTGGCGATGATATGCACTACTGACGAGTTGCTCTAATGAGAGCGAAACTCGAGTCTAGTGCTTCTTTTCGAAATGGGTCGACTGGAAAGTCTATGGGAATGCGACAGCTGCGATCAATTGTGGGTGATGTTCAATTTGAAATTAACGAAATCCCCGACTACTCATCAGTGATCTATGTAATGGTTATATTCACGCATCCATG
>LUCH01002640.1:42448-53201 GCA_013368495.1 Paragonimus heterotremus
GTAACTAACTGCTATATGATCCAATTGTTTCCACGATAGGGAAGCACACGGAGGTCTGCAAGTAACACAGTGCTTTTTTCTGTGTTGGAATGCGGTGCTCGAAATATAGAGACCGTGAGATGCACACAGCTGCAGCAGTCTTTCGCCATTATCAGTGTGTTGTGCTCGGACACCAAACACACCTCCTAGCTGCTTCTCATCCGAAGAAAGACGACCAAGCTGGGCATTAAATTTGCCTGGTATCATGAGGACGTCTGAATGTTCAGTTTGCTTCAGATGGTCAACGAAAGCGTCGTGGAACGCACCCATGGTGGCATCCGTTCACTCTAATCAATAACCCCGCTATTATGACTTTTGAGGCGAGGAAATGTTTTCAACTTCCTTAAACCTGGTAAGCAATATTTTGGAGTATTAATCAATGGCCAGGCGCTTTGGTTCACCTCAGGTGGTACATCGCTGACATTTGATAACAGTCTCCACACTTAGATAGACCCTTCAACGCATTATGACGAACAGCAACCCGATCATTACTTACAAACGGAGATAGTACAGTGTTGGATTCAAAATTGTTATCACTTATCCTTGAGAACGGCTAAGCCTAAATATGAGTAACGTTCACCATCATATTAACCAAGTCACTGTTACTCAGCAGTGAGCATAAAGTTGCTTAAACTTCGGTGATAACGCCACTTTCAGATTCACTGTTGGAGTCGCCGATGAAAACTATTCGGCCATACCTTTGTAATAGCGGCGCCTCAATACGAGATCTGTTCTTAATGCACACATTCAGTAAAACATGAGTAAACCAGCCTTTTTGATGACGTCGTTAACTAAGGTTTCACACAAAAACCGAGAGTACCAGACTTGTGCAATATAAGTGAATAGGCTAGCTGATAACACAGTCAAAATTCTGGCGACTGTGTAATGCTGTTATTTATGTGTCCACCGTCCTTTACACTCATATTTTGTTATAAACAGCAACAAATAAATCAACTTGGTTGATAGATGATGTGATGGATCAATCGTCCCTATTCCTTCGGCTATCCTTAAAGTTGGTAGCAGAATCTTATTGAATTTACACTTGCTGACAAATTAGAAGTACTGAAGCAATCGGTGAAAGCGCGAGTCAGCGTTAAATTTCTGACAATTATGACCTGAACAAGCAGAATATATAGAATTAGGTTTACAATAAATTCGGTCCACCAAATGACGCGAAATGGGATTCAAATTTCTGACGGAATCATCACAAACTATTCCCATTTGGTAGATAGTCAGGTTGGAGTTATTTGCAAACATCCTCACACTCGGTCCAAAAAGCGCTGCAGGCACTCACTGGATGAACATTATGTCTGCGACTTAAGACTACCATCTGAAAGAAAGACGTCTGTTTGATTCTAGTTACTCCCGTAACAGCGCAATTTAACTGTAGTTACCAAGTAGCGCTACGACAAAATGTTAACGTGGACAGCGAAGTCAGAAACAGTTTTTCGCACAGTGTATCTCTCGAGCACATTTCGCTGCATCTAATCAGGTACTTATGCAGTCCGTGAGTTTATATGGCAAAGTTCATTGGGCGTTGTGAAGCTTAACAACAAAATCAACAACCACACAAACACACAAACACACACACACCCATACACATCAGTTATCAGGGCAATCTCGTACTGACGAACAAGTCTTTCAGTAAGCAGAGGGGTGGCTTCCACTGGCTAATTGCCACTGTCTTCGCAAACCGGAGAAGCCTTCGATTTTCTGTTGCGTAACTTAACCGAAACGCCTTCTCCAGGTTCAAATTGGGTCGACAAGCTAGCAGGTGACGGGCAAAAGATGACATTGGTGCCTTGTGAATTGTCACAGTCTGACTTGAGCCCGATATTGTGGTATCCATGGCCGTTTTGCGAACCCAAACTGGAATGTGTTCGTTGACCCCATTGCGTAACTGCCGCTCCGTTCTGCCTATGTAAGTGGCCCGGCACACACACGGCTATGGGACGTATGTTTTATGCAGCCCAACTGCTCATGGTGTTCACAACCACCCAAAACCCAACACCACCTTTGAAAACACCGCCACCGTTCAACGCCAAATCTTACGTCATTTATGAAGTCTCGTGTGAGTCCCGAGCCACTTACATAGGCAGTACGAGGCGGCAGTTACGTAATCGGGTGTTGTGCGGTAGATAACGGAAAACCATACAAGTCATTCCTGAAACGCAGTGTACCTAGTTGTGGTGGTTTATTTTTATGTATAGTTTGATTAGTATTTAAATGGCCAATGTGTTGAAAACCCTTCTTATACATTCCATGAAACGCAAGTCCTACATAGCTAAGTGGTCGTGCTCTTCAATGTCACCCGAATGCTGACAATATCGGTAAAAACACCGCTACCTTAATGTCCAATCTTTCTTCATTTGTGAAATTTCATATGGAAGCCGTACCATCTACACAGACAAAACGCAGTGGTAACTGTGCAATTTCAACGACCGTATCTTATTTTAGGTTCATGTAACGCACGTGTATGCCACAATGTTACAGTCATCTCAGAATCTGTCAAGTCAGAAAAGGACCGACGCCATCGGCACTTGTTGACATGTCGACCCAGAGGGATCCTGAAGATCTTTCGGATAAGTCACACCCCAAAAATTTAATGGTTTTCCGGTTCACAGAGACATTAGCAATTAACAACTGTAAGCCAGCAAGCTGTATAGAGAAAGACTTGCTCATCAGTACCAGATTTACCTGGTAACCGATGAGTTTGATGTGTGTAGGTATAGCGTTATCTAATCTGCCGTCTGACTTCAAGGCCTCCGTTGAACTTGCTACGTGAACTCTCAGATTGCAGTATGTATCTGATAAGATGCAGTGAAATGTTCTCACAGGGTGCGCTACGTAGTACCTTCTCAGTTCCAATCAGTATTAGTTAGTAGCCAACACTTCTGTTTAGTTTTGTGATAGATGGAATAATGGGAGGCTGTCTGTGCCATTCACGGTGTGCCAGGGTAAATCTCCTACTAATTGGAAGACTTAATGCTCTTGATCATGCTGACAGCAAACTGTTGCCGTTTGACACTTTTCAAGCAGCACAAACAACACCAGAGGCTATTTCGTGTTCTACTTCGGAATGCGCTTTGTAGCTTCAAAATACGAGGTGATTCCGCATGACTGTTGTGATTATGAAGATTTACTGCCAGACCATGAAGTCAAAGAGGCTTTTGACTACTCTATGTAGATTGGAAGTTGCATCAGCGGCGTTGGAGATGTATGGAATGTAACAAGAACGCGTACCTCCAAGATTAGGGAAATGTTCCTCAGTCTGCCGTATTACTGGTGGAAGGGAGATATATTTATGGGGTTTGACGGTCACGTATGTAAGGCGACAATCAGTGTAACTTGTGGTCGAAACCAGCAAGCGCGCACAGGTTGAATTCGAATCGTGTAACGAAGCGTGCTGCTGTGTTGTCGGCGCCGTTTTAGTTATCGTTTGTGTAAGTCGTGTACATGGCTTACTGGGCCTTTGACTGATGCTTGTTTCTTTTTGTTTCCTTCTACAGAACTGTAGTTGGAACCCCTACTTCGGAAGAAAGTTGTCCCCCGGTGTTTCCACGTTGCCCTAAAGTTGGTCCGCAGGCGTGATGGACAACCAAAGTAAAGACGGCCGGCTCGCAGGTTACATTAGGACTGCGATACATAACGGTAGTGAAACATGGCCGTTTAGACTAGAAGACGTGAATCGTCTTCAGGCATTTTACCCCCTACGTCTGCGTTCGATTGCTCACGTCCAGTGACACCAGCGAACAAGCAACGAGAAGGGTAGGAGTCGGGTTTTTGATAATGATTGTCAAATGAGTTTCTTCGTTCAATCCTTACATCTGTAAAGACTTAGATGGTTAGGCCTTATGCTAAGGATGCCAGCTAGTCATGTGCCAAACCCAGCGCTCTTTGCCAACGCTGCGGCCGACTGGCGTAAGGCACGAGGTGGACAGACGATGATCCGGTGTAGACAAATGAAGTTGTTCACGAGGGGGTTGGTTACTGTAGATCGAGTTCGTTTTCTGGGCTGTGACCCTCGTGACTCAAGGAATCGATGACTGAAGATGTTACATGAGACGGCGACTTATCGTGATCCGATGTCTGGTTTATCGAGTTGTCTATGAAGTGAGCGTATCTAATGATGCGGGACAGTGAAATTCGTAAGGAAGCTGTGTTGCTAATGACGCCTTACTTTCACTTACAGACCGGTTCGTGTAGACACCTTGATATTTAATGTTTGACTATAGGTGTAGCTAATTCTTTCAGTGGTTAGGTCCCCTCCCATCACTTTTTTTTCTTCTTTTGCCTTATACTGGTTTCGCCTTTTTGTCTTCTACATGGCTGGGTGGCAGTTAAGGATTAGTACGAGCCACCGACGCATTGCTGAATTCGATTATGAGGAGAGCTATAAGATGGTTGAGTTCATTTGAATACAACCTATTGCATGGACCGGTAAATTCCTTCGCCTGATAATCCCTTATGTGTTACCACAACTGGAGCTGAATTTTAAAATAGATTTATCATTAATTTCAAACAAAGACAAAGGCCACGAGTACCATCTTGGTAAACTTGCGTTGTATCACGTTAAGACCTTTGCAGTAGTAAATTCACGCATGCAGGTCATCATATATCTTCAAGCAACAGAATGTATCTGATTCAAAGTAACCAAAATGTACGGCGGTTTATGCGTTGTGTAAGCCACTTCAAGTGTGTAAATACATCTTATTTACTGAACACATGAAAGGTCAATTGAATTACGCTGTTTACTTTATATCTCAGACGACGCTAAAAACACTAACTAGAAACATTCTCATTGCTAAGGAAGTATACGTCGCTGCACGAATTTATTCGTGGTTTGGTCGAGATTCGCAATACATCAGGAACAAAACTCAAATAGAATGAACCACCACCCTAGTGCTTCCATTTTAAATTGGCTGCTTGAAAGGTCCATCTTAATTTAGGATGCTCAGTTCAGTTCAGTGCACGTGTTAGATTAAGCGTCAGTTATCAAAAGTATTTCACATTCAGTTCAGTGACTTCGATGTTCAACTTGAAATCGTGTAAAATATATGACACTTTCTCACAAGTGAAAGTAGTTGAGCATCCACGTAGGGTAATTCGGTCGTGCCTAATATGAAGTCAATGACGCAATAGTAAACAAGGTTGCTCGCTCATGAACAGCGTGGCCGGAATTATAGTCCCCGTGGTGGCAAGGATGTGCCCAACTGACGAGCTGCTCTAATGAGAGCAAAACTCGAGTCTGGTGTACCTCCTTTTTGACAGGGGCCGACTGGAGTGATTTTCGACTTGAAATTAACTATTTCCCCGACTACTCACCAGTACAATATGTGTATTGAACCGAAATGTAGGGTTCCGGTTGTACCCATTCTACTGGAGTTAGCTCACACCAGAAACAAATCTCGTTCGTCCATACTCCATTTCTATACTGTCTACAACGCTAACACTAACAGGTTCAGATACATTTCTTTTGAAATTTAAACATACCGCAGACGGACACAATCATTAAGCTGGTTACAAATCTTTTCTGACGCTTACCGTCGACAGTGACCAGGGTGCGTTTGGACAGCAGTAGCTTTGTCGCAAATAACAGTTTTGAATCCAGGGTGTTTGTCAGCAGTGCAAACCACAGTACGCTGCCGGCATGTACTCTAGTCCATGGCTGGAAAATTGCCTGAACTGGATGGTACCAATAGCTGCAAAGCATTCCGTCAAACATAAGACGATCATCTTCCAATAATTCCGTTCTATTGAGTCCAGTTTGACCACAAACCAACCGAACTGTCCCAGGTTGAGTTTGTCTAGGCATGTATTTGCGGTTGATATGTACGCGAAAGGCAGAAGTAATACACAGATTGGGATCCAGGGAATTCCACCTCAATACAACATGTTCCGATGCCGAGGCCAGGGATGTTGTATTGATAATTACAATTGTATTTCTGAAAATGAAATTTCGCGTATGATAAATAAGCACACATGCCGAAGTGACGGAGTTAACAATGAATGTTGTGTTACGCATTTTTATAATGCTTAGAAGCGAAATTTACAACAATCCAAAGAATTATTTATTTTTCGGGTGACCAGGATGAACGCAATGCATCAGTAAACCAACTACTATTGAAAAAATACATTAGCATATCCAACATTAGCATAACATCTTTTTATGAGCTAACATGCCCGGGTTTTTGATGTTATCTGGGAAGAAATTAAGTAACATTTTAATTTCGAACAATCTAATTTTATCAACATATTCCTTTTACTGACGATTTCCGAAGGTTTGTTTCCTTAACCCGGAAATGAAATATTTAATAAATCTTCCGTTATCAAAGATAGCAAACAAAGGGGAAACGCTAATGCATGTTAGCAATCAATTCATTGTGTGTTGTGTGAACACGGATACAGTTTAAATGTATTTCTCTCTATATGTTAACGAATGGCTATCTGTTTCAAAAACAGAACTATCACTTTGTACAAATGAACCTATCTTACATTCAAACGTAGGCAATCGATATTTTTGTTGCACTCACATTGAAAGCCTAATTAAAAGCCTGATCTTCAGGTCTGTTTCAATTATTTTGTTACTCTTATAATTTCGTGGGCTGAAACACGGACTCTCCATTATCTACTTGTATAACGTGGAGACACTTCGAGATTTGGTTCATTAAACCTTGATAATGCAAAAGCGTGAAAGGCCTAAACGAATATGGGCCGTAAGTTTCACCCACAGCCAAAACTACGACAAGCATTGGTGGAAAGGATTTTTACCTCGTAGCTTACAGTCAATCAACACAGATTCTTACGATTCAAAGTAAGAGACTAACGGGTGAGGTAATACAAATTCTATGATGTATGAGTTTCGAACGCTTTGTGTTCGTTCTCGGTGTTCATGGCGTTTTATCTACTGGATAGTTAGTATTTGCACAATTGCTGGAAATCTTACAGATGAACTGGTTGTGAGGCGGTAACAGAGAACTCCGTTTGATATCAGCCGAACAACACTCACTAGTAAGTTCAACATTTGCCTTTCCATCAAATGTTACGTTATTCAGTTTCGAACAGATGGGCATTGATACGACTTGTATACAATTTATGTACATATTCTGAATCAGTCTCATCTAACCATTAAATGTTTTTGGGCATTTGTTGCCAGCCTGTGACTCAGCTGGAATTGCACGAAACGGCATCACAGTCCTTTGGAATTTTTCACAACATACTTCAAGTTAAATTAGATACATGAGGTGAGCTAGCACTATGAACAATGACAATTCCTGCTTTAATCCTCTTGCCGAGCTTTTCCCATCCAATCTGGAAGTGGCTTGAACTATCACGATTGTTTATGAATAGTCGGTTACATTGTGAGCCAAACGCTTCTGGTCATTTTCAGTATGGTATTAATTAGTGGACTGTCTGTCAGGAAACAAAAACGTTATTTAACTGATCTATGTGTTATCAACAAGTCGTGTGAGCTTTAATTTTCAACCTCTCTGCAAATTATTCAGTAGGACAGTCTCCGATTATTATTTGCTTTAACATGTATAGTCGTACACATTCATAGAACTGTCCTATGGTTTAAAGTAGACTATTGATTGTTTACATCCCCATTCCTATTTACAACATTTTGAAACTGTAAATAAACCCATCAACAGTCAGCCTCCATTTCAAACCGAACGTTTGTCTTGTGATCACCTAGATTCAAGCTGGCTAGAGTGCAGTCACGATATGTATCTATCTGTCTAGGCGGCTGTCTATAGTGGTGCTGGTGGTTATTACATATATGCGCGTTTGTGAAGTTGTATAAGCTGCACGCGTTATCCAAAAGGGAATTCTTGTATACTCATATAGTCTTGTATACCTGTATACACAAACAACCTGCCCCTTAAAAACAGCACATCATCAAATGACACGCAATTCAACCAGCATGCAACCAATATAGTCCAACAAAGTCCTAATTCTCTGTTTCCCATTTTGCACATTCCACCCGATCATATAAACTCTTTTGTGAATGTGCTCAGTTCCATCTTTGTTCCATTTTAACCAATATTATTACGTCATTTTTTTGTTCGTGTAAAGTCTACCCTGAACAACTTCGAAAGCACGTTTGGTAAATATAAACAGCAAAATATTTGACCATCTAAATTTTTGGAATTACTCAAGCACGATATTAATAGGTCAGTAAATTCAAACGACCCTTCGTTATTATCGATAGGATTTATTCAAACAGAACGTCCTAATTGGTTTTTGACACTGTTAACTCATCAATAGTCTGACAGCTACTGCAATTTCCGCAAAAGTAAATGAAGATTCATAAACGATTTTATCCAAAGCATGTGCAATTGTATTCGATTCAGACTGAATAATCTCTTACACTGCTTAGGTATTTACTAGACTTACGCACTGTGTTGCTTCACTACATGAAATGAGTTAACAGTTCGATTCTGGCCTTCTTTGTACCATTAGTTGTTTCCTGTCTTATGTTTGTTTTTTTACGACGGTTGTCGGTGTGTTTGATAAGCTGTGATTGATTTTTTGATTTAACATCCCCAAGATAAAAAAACACTTGTAAGCTTGTGGTAGTTGATCCTTTTGTTTTGCTTCATTGTGTGCATTATGGCGTTACCTAAATTCTCTCTATTTTACATCGTCAAAGAACTAAATACTTATTAACTTTTCAGACGTTCACGCTGAATGCAACTGCTGTAATTCCCATGAATTTTCTGAGAAGCGTGGCATGTCCTAGCCCAGCCTCATGTTCGCCAACACGCTTTGATCAATGCAGCTGAAACCGGTGAGCAATGAACATCAATTTCTATCTTTTATGTCAGACCTGAAACCCACGTTAACTTTAGTTATACAGGGGTCGTTTGTTGGTTCGATTCGTTTCCCAAGTCACTCACTAGAGCACTCAAGGTTTGCCACTGTAAATAATAATGAGCTTATTTAGGTTTGTCAGTCCACCAATCTTCGGCTCACTTAAGTTCAGTCTAGTCGGCGTTGGCTGAGAGTATGTCTAATCTCATTCCACAACCTACAACACATTCTGAACCTCAATACTCTGTCTTTGATTTTACATACCTCTGCAGGATTATTCACACTTGCGTACCAAAGGCACATCTAGCAAAAGCAACTGACGCTAAAACCACATGCAGAGAACGCACGCACAGATGATGAATCGCCTAAGATGACCCGTGATTCTCAACACGGAGGATGATGTGTGGGCACAAGTGGCAACCGGTTGGAAAACAAGACGGAAAACTATGATGCCTACCCTTACTGTCTAGGCCGTCAAGCAAAATGGTGATTCAACATATTGAACTAAAATAACCACAATTTTCCCCAAAACAATTATATTCCGTAATGAAATTTTCACTGGCTATGAGATATCGTCATTATTATATGATCGTTTGCAAGTGGCTGCTCGATCCAGCTATGTTTGTTACTGTCTTTTGAGCCAATAAAAAGTTTGACGTGATTTCGCTGTTTTATTGAAACTGACGTAGCCATACATAAATCATCGTCTCCTATCCAAGTTGTCCGTAACTTCGTCAGTTCTGGTATCCGAAACACTGCTGTCAATAGTTAAGTTCATCTGAAAATTCTTCTGAACATTGCCCACAACCAACACAATCTATATTTTTCTCTTGATGGAAAGTAGTATTATTTTGCAAATAACGCCTTGATCTATCAAGAGTAAGTGGACAGCATGCGCAATCGTCATTGCAAGCCTGCCATGCAAATCGTGAGTCGAATGTTATCCCATAATTTGGGCGTACACAACGTGGCTCTTCGAGATTATCCGATGAAGAATGTGAACATACCGATCCACTTACTTTCTTCAAGAATTCAGCCAGACCAGTCCTCGATACTCAGTTTCAGTAACCTGGTTCACTTGACGGCTCCTACGAGCGAGGACCACAGAAATAGTCGCGACCTTTTAACAGGCACCACACGTGGTCGTTCATGTGCGTTTGATTCTATTTTTCTTCCTACCTTTTGGTCAGAACCTATCCCGCTTCTTGGCGCACTCCAGAGGCTCAGCACGAAAGTCACTTGTTAACGATATTCACAAGCTACGTTAGATGAACTATGAGAAGTAAGATGTGCCAATTTATTGTTACCTGTGATCAGTAAGTTATCTTCTATGACAAGATTCACTCGTGTTCTTTTCTGTTACTTTAATTTCAGAAATTAGGATTGAACGACAAAATGGAATGATCGTCGACTTTGTGTTCACGAATCTTGGGCAGTTAAGGTGTTTATTGAAAAGAACGTGAGTCGCATTGACCTGATGGTCTGCTTTTGCTATCACTCCAAAAACTCGCACACATGCAATATTTATAGGAAGAACTTAAACAGAAGATTTGGTGTGAGTGCCATGAAACAGGAAGTTTATTTTAATGACGGTTTACTTAGAGCCGTAACCGATGAAAAACAATTACTTAACTATTGTGAAAGCAACCAATCAGGACAGGTCGAACACTACTCACAATCAGTCGTGTCGTTAGAAATTTGGACGAATATATCCGGTCGGTCACCCAGCCGGAAATTCAAGGTTGTCATAATTGAATCCATCAAACACTTTCTACCATTTTTAGAGCTGAGGGCTCAAAACTTGTTACGAATATTTCCTTGTCGTTCTGGCTCACTGGCAAAGCAACAGCCCCTGGAAGGCATGTAATTCAGGTCAACCGCCGAGTCAGGAACTGGAAAT
>LUCH01002640.1:61984-79909 GCA_013368495.1 Paragonimus heterotremus
GTTAATTTCTAATGACCTCTTTTTCAACTGTGGCTTCCAATTTGCGTTGTTCCTGACTGTGAGACTGCCACAACTCGTTCTTTTGATCTGCATCCCACTTTTCATCGACCGTGCTGTCTATTATGTAACAGTTACAGTAGCTTTCTTCCGTAGCATGCAGCCATAATATGAGAATTTGAGGACCGAGTTTAATGAAGCTTGCAATGAGCAAGATTACTACATTAAGCAAAAACAACAGTGAAAATTCCAGTAACATCATCAGTATATTCCATAAAAAGGATAGAGATATCCATCGCGATACATTATACTTCAGTATGCTTTTATATGGCTTTGAAACTAAATCTAGAGTGCAAAGACAATAGTAAGCAACCAAGGAAACGAACATGTATTACCGTTTTCACACATCATTTGAACAACGAAGTTCATGCTAAGGAAATTGATGTTGTAAACTTAGTGAGCGTGCTCAAGTCGGGACAGTATGACCTAAATAAAGAGCAGCTATTAAGTATTACTATGCCTAATGAGTTGGTCGGTTCAGTTAGGTAACCTCTCACCCGGAAGGGTCCAGCAACCCATATTTTATGCTGTTACGCCCAAATTTGAAACCAAATATCGTCTAATTGTGTATAAATGTACGAAGCTACGCGGCATCCAAATTCCACCTATAAGTGGAATCTACTTAAGACCCACATTGATTGAATTAGTGTATTCTTTCGGTTTTGTCAATCGCATTCATTTTAAATGGAGTTCATATCCTCTTGCAAGTATCCACAAGTAGAAACTCGACAGTTGTTAATAATTCTGATTAGTTCGAAAAAATATAGTCTGATGTTCTCAGCGAAAACCAATGAATTGATAGACATCTGTTTCAAATCAGTTGGATCATATCAAGTCCGGGCACATCGATGACCCGAACTCACCACCTGAAAACAAGAGCCAAAGTGGCAGTGCAAACGCTTACTTAGCTGAAGCCTACACCACTGGGATTGCAAAAATTCACGGAGATTGCCCTCTACAGTTGTCGCACTTCGCTTTCTTCGGAGCAGGAAATCGATGACTTCCTAGTGGTTGGTTTGCAACGAAGCGAGTTATTAGAGCAAGTCGAGCTGATTCCTGTCTAGACTATCACTCTGACACTTGACTTCAGGTGGTGGGCACTATTAACCAACACGTCGAGTGTCAATGAAACTTATCTAAGGTGAGACAGCTGTCTGTCATTTCACTGGGGATCATTCGCGCCAAATACTGTGAATTTTTTCTCGAAATTTTCTGTAGCTCCGGTGAGGGTTTTCTTGATAGCAAGTCAATCACAACTGGCTAGTCGAATGCAATCTGTCGTCAGGCGTTAGCCAATCATGTAAATTTGATTTTCGTGTTTAACCTTAGCTAGTCTCCTCCATAGTTCAAGAATACCTCCGGAGAATTTACCGAAGCAGATTTACTTGCGGCCAGCACTAGGTAAACAGTACAAAAGTGTGCATTAATTCACATCAAAGATGACATTTTAGGCACAGGCAGGAACTTAAGTGAATTGCTATAAATTTCAACCACAAGTCAGAACCAAATTAAAGAACCTACTAACCCACAAGTTACGCGGTCCAGAATTGATATCCCCAGACGTCTTGAAACGCTGCGTCACGAAACTTGAAGAACCATTCATAATTATTTCCAATCGCCCTATGTCAACTGATCTCTACCGAAAGTTTGGAAACAGTTCACAATCACATCTACCTTTCACGGCGGATGCACAGAAGACCCAGCGAACTAACTACCAGTAATTTTGCCTGCTTGAAATGAGGAGGATCCCGTCAGATGCCTGGTTTCGGGCAAAGGCTAAAGACTTCAAAATGATCACTAAGCAGTAGCGTGCTTTTCGTGTGAGATACTCGTGTATCGAGAACCTGTTTGTTGTTCGCGTTGTCTGAATGAACGTTACCAACACAAAACTGACCATAGACGTCGATATTCTTAAATTTTCCAACGCCTTTGGCAGTGTTGATTATTTTATCCCGCCATGGAAACTGAACAGTTCGGGCCTTGTTGAACACCCACTCATCGATCTAGTGGATTATCTGATTGAACCTAAGTTCAATGTCAAAGTGAATGGACGGTTGTTAGAGTAGTTCCAAACTAACAGTGGCGCTTCAAAAGGATTTATCTTGGGGCCTTTGTTATTAATATTTTCCATTTACGAATTACTAATCATTGTCAAGTCACCGAGACTGTTTTACGTTGATGGTACAAAACTCTAACAAGTTCTGGATTGCCTAGAATATGTGATAAACCTACAAAATTTTCTGAGCTTTTCAGATTGTTGATTGCCAAAAAAGTCAGGTTATGCGCGTTTGTCATTTAAGTTGGCGACACGAAGCTTCTCGTGTCAGTATGCGAACAGAATTTAAGGACCATTATGGCAGATAGTTTGAGTCTGTCTACAATTTGTGCAGTCACGTCTAGTAAGGCAGGAGTAACTCTGAGGTTTTTAGAGGAAAGTTGTTGAGACTTCCACCTTGATGGGTTTCTCAATATGATCGCTAAAAACGAATATTCAAGCCTGTCATTCTTATAAAAGATTTGGCACTTACTGGAAATGTTCAGAGACGAACAAATAGATGAATTATGAAACTTAGAAAAATTCCTTACCCAGGAACTATGGCAAAAAATGGCCCTATTCTCAATTACTTACCAACAACACAGATAAGGGTTAATTATTATCTACAAAGTACCATACGTCACATTTAATCCATTAGCACGACTCCCATTAAACAAGAACGAATGCTCAAGGGGTTATTTACTGAAATTGTGAAGTGGACAAGGTAGGTTACTCTGCAGAAAGAACTGCCTCATAGCAGAGTTCCGTTTACTCCGGAACACACTTACCCACTCTGCTATCACACATGAAGCGGTTGAGCGCTTATAAATGTTACTCGATCAGCATATAATTGAGAGACAGCCTGCATTACCAGCGAACCGTCACCCTAGCCCAGCTTCACGTGACATTAACTAGCACGTGACAGAATATTAATTCGGTTTTTTTTTAGTAATTGCCGTTGAAATGATTGTGGCCAGCAGCTTTACTGAAATTTCTGTTTGCTTATTTCCATTGACTGTTTTTTCTCTTATACCAATAAACTGTTCAAAACGGCGTTACATCGACTAACTCGGAGGTAGGAACGCATAATCAAAATCTTCCTCCCTCCTGTGGCAATCCGTGAACCAGTGAATCTTGTGTCCAATCAATACTTTGGGTTATTCTTGATGTGTAACAAGCCACAGGTCAATTGCACTGAAACAACAGCCGATATGAAGTCAGAATCGTTGACTGTTAAAAACCGGCGACAAATGTCAACCGAAGAAGAAAGAAAGATGATAAAACGAATCCGGCAGAATCGTTAACGTATGAAGTTAGTATTCGGGAGGGAGAAAGAAAAATCCTAATCTAGTTCAGGTAGAATGGTCACTTTATCCGACCGTCAATGTATGTTATTGTAAACGATCGAGAATCACCAACACCTTTCTCGTTATTGCCCTTAAAAGTCAGTGGGCCATCGACCTTCATTGTAAGGGTTCAGCTGAGATAAAAATTGGTCTCAACGGTATAAGGATTGATACCCATCAATAACAAACAATCGAACTGTTTGAGAATCCCACCGTGATGGCCCAAACTACTGTATGCTTAAATACCCGCTGAAAACACCACGCACTGATCATCTCTGTGTGATAATAAGCTGAGTCATTTTAGTGCGGCAGATTATATCAATGGATCACCAATATTATCATTGTACTTATAACTGACGTTTAATTTTCTTTTGAAACCCTAATTTCTTCTCTACCTCCCCAATGCAACCTCCCATCACGTTAACATGTACATAAGTCGTTGAATGTTTGTTTCCCTAGTAGATTTTGAAAAGTAATGTAAATGTTATCTCTCGAGAAATTAAAACGAAAACGTTTCACCTCAAACGTTACGCACCGAAGACTGACCAATTTGTGGAGAGGAATCTCCATTTGAAAGTGCTCGATAGACGTTAGAAGCATACGATGAAGTATTCGTTCGAAAACTTCCAATCACTTGCAACTCCAGCCTAAAGAACGCAGTGCTAACAACTGGAATTTATCTCATATTGTTATTAGTCAAACTGAAGGCATCCACCATGCGTCAATTACGTTCCTGGAGAAAAGATTTACATAGAATCTTGAACCAGAGTTTTGATTCCACCAGATAATCAGTTTCGCATTCAATACAACAGAAAATCAAGGATTGCATCTACTAGATGAAGCATCATTCAAAATGAAATGCCCACTCGTAGATCTGTATGACCAAATCCGATTATCCTGGCAGGGAAGTCACCACGGCTATTTACTTATTTTGAGTGGGGATTTGGTTCAATTAGGTTAATTGTACATCGCTGTTCTATGGCACATACCGGATTTCTGATAATACAAAACTATCTCATATGCTACCTGCTGGAATGTCGTGAAGTGAATTTCATAAACACGTCGTACAACACGGTATTTAAAACCCCTGTCTTCACGGAAGGAAAACGTATCAGTTAGGTTTATATATCGATATGTCAGTGGTTACTACAGCCGAGTAAAATCGCCAGGGTCATAGAATGGAGTGCAGGTGGTGGAACCGCTCTTATGTGGTTTCGGGGTAATATGAGTTTTCGTTCTAAAGTTGGCTATAGTAGCGAATAATCTGTGATGCAAAATGTGGAACCCAACCGTAATTCCTTCTTGTGTTTACTGACATTTGTGGCAAATAAATT
Source organism: Paragonimus heterotremus (assembly GCA_013368495.1). Taxonomy (NCBI): domain Eukaryota; kingdom Metazoa; phylum Platyhelminthes; class Trematoda; order Plagiorchiida; family Troglotrematidae; genus Paragonimus; species Paragonimus heterotremus. The sequence continues at coordinate 66,757 of LUCH01002640.1, forward strand.
AATGATCCATTGTTCCAACACAGACAGTTTTTCGACTGGCTTCTGCTGTCTATTGAATTTAATGTTTTCGACAAAGATCAAGTGTTCAACAACAAAATGTACCACACCGTCTATTCGTGCACCAATTAATGCTTACTCACCTGAAATAATGTTATTTTTAGTCTACCGGTGACAATTAGGTCATAAAAATGAGTTTTTTGCCTTATTCCTTAATTTTTTTCGTTAAAACCGACTCGCCCCTTTTTGAGAAACATAACGGCCAATCTGGTTGCTATTCAAAACAGACTTTATGGAACGTTTTACATGGATATTTTAGAGTTTGCTGATATCGCGAGTTAATTGCCTGTACCTGAGAGTTGCTCAAATGATCGTCGTTCTACCTCCAGTTGAAAATTATTTGGATATTGAATCAGACCTATATTGATTGACATGAAAAACTGCACTTGAGACTAATTGATTGAATTTCATCTTATATGTTTTTGAACTTGAAAAGACGCTCAAGATTACTACAATACCCCCAGTGATGTACTCCGAATATGACTAAGCTCAAAATATGTAATTGAGTGTTTGCAGATGAGAATTCAGTCGAACCTTATGTGAAGTCAGTGGCACCATAGTCAACACCGTCATCTCACGAGAACTTGCACACGGAGAGAAATCATGTCCACAGCAAAGCAATAGGTTACTAATGTTCTAAGGTGTCGTCAAAACGATAATGGTGTGCATATTTTTGAAGAGAATTATCCCAATTTAAAACGCGCGATAATCTCCAGTTTCTTTGGGAAGGCATTCACAATGGAGACCGTTCAAAAATATTTCTTAGTTGACTGAGAAGTACCTATAAGCTATTGACCGGTAATTCACAGAGTATTGTTGATTCACTAACGACTACGCTTTAACCGGCTCTCAGATATATGTTTCTGAGGGAGCTACATCAGTAAGCGTACGTTAACGACCAAAGCAATTTTGAGCAGTTAATTAGTAAACAGAAAGCTTATGTTGGTTTCTAGGCTCAAATATGCATAGTTAAGTTTAATGCCAATCTTTTTAATTTTGGAGAATAATAAATAACTGACAATATTTGAACATGTGATTGTAATCAAAGCCACCATTGTTTACTGGCGTTCGATTGTGATCCTTCTAATCGAATATGGACTTCCTTTGGTAGGTGATTGTTTGCATGTAGTCACCAAATATGATTCTTTATGTAAACTACTTCACTTTATACGTATCACAGTATTGCTACTGCTAATCAGAATTCACCTGTGAGCTTCAACTGTGAATATTATTGTTATCGGTGTAATTGGTATTGCTAAACAATGCTTCGATGCTGCACTGATTAACCAAACTGGCAACTAGGCATTTGAATCAGTAACAATAATAACCGTCTCGTGAATAATTGAATTATCTTCTACACGCTCCCTCAAATTCACCCGGTGCTTAAATATGTTCGTCTCTTTATGTTGTATCTGCTTCGCAACTAGAAACAGGGGTATCAGAAGAAGAGAGTTAACAAACAATCAATATCTTTTGTGTAACGCAACGTAACGTGCTGATTAATCTGAGGTCAAAACATTTGCAAGGGGAAAACCAATCGCCATCCAAAAATTCGGGTAGCATTATTACAGATCTAAGTACATGGTGTTAGACAATCATGGTCAATTGCGATGTGAGTGTGATTTTAGAATATGCATCAAAATACTGAACAACGATGATGTATCAACAAGACTGTCAGCCAATAACAAATGACAACGCATTAAGTATACGGGCTCACAACAATGTCGCACCGTGCTATATTGAGGCTGCTGAAAGGAAGTTGGACGAGATCACTGCAATAAGATCACTGGTCCAAAAACCACGATTCACGTCACTAAGTTGAATATAATAATTGCCTTAGAGGTAACACAAAAGCCATGTGTACAATGAGACAAACAAACAGACCAACAACCAGAGGTCAGAATGATTTGTTCAGTTAAAGTTTTTCAGTACTGCAGAAAGTCCTTGCAGTTGTACCGTCTCTCCAGCAAGTCATTGTAATTAGATGATCGGTTCTAACTGTAGCACTTTAAATGTGGTTTTTATGAACAGTTCAATGAGTTTGCAGTATATGAGTTTTCATCTTAACGGCAAATAAAGTTCTGTATGCAGTAGTTAGGTGGTATTACCTTGTATGAAACTGTCGGTTTCATGTACAACTAATCGGAAAAGCAAGTTTTAACAACCTGGTAAACAGACTGTGAATCGCATATGATCTTTTTCATCCGTGGAAAAACTTCTTACGTGCGAACATTGCCTAGTTGATTGAACGTCGTGCAAGACCATTTGATAACTGAGTGTCCAACACATCCAAGTAAGACTAACATCCTTATCGATCGCGTTCACACGTTCCGAGTTGAGTTGATTAAATGTCTTGGTGGCACATGTAATGACTATCATGGAATCAATTACATAAGGTATACCGTTAGTGTAGCATTTGTACAGTGTATCTGAATGTTCGTGTCATTCCCGATCAAGGCAGTCAGCATGCCGGTTTGCTAGAGATTACGGAAAAATCGTACTATTTGATTAAAAAAAGCCTACATAGTACTGGTGCGAAATAAGCCTTGTTAACTGAAGTCTAAATAACATTATCTCTACTTACGTTTAATTTATGTTCTATGTGGCCTGAAATGGACTTCTGTACACAAGAAAACGGTTTTTCATATGTTAACAATGCCACTAGTGCTGTTATAACTCTGACTGTGACAGTCTTCATAGAGACGTAGCTACAGATTGTCCTTTGGTTAAGAAGTACAACCCCGTATTTTAGCATTGACAAAATAGTGTTTTTGTCACTAACCAGCCCCGATATTGGGTTTTGGTTGGTCGACCGTAAACGATAAACCGCTTTGAATTTTGCATCAAACTACGTTGCCTGATGAATCAAAGTTGGTTCAAAATAAACTGATTTTGTTGCGTCACAGGCAGCTTAATTTACGTCACAACTTGTACAATAAAATATTTGCCAGAGGGCAGAAAGCAGAGCATTGTTCCTAATGGTACATACAAGTATTATCGATAACCTACTCAATTCAATATTGCAATTTTTCTGGTCATCTATTTTGAGTTACATGCAGAAGATATTGGGGAATTATTTCACTTTGCACAACTGTCTAATCAAATGTGTTTACATTACTGTGATCCGGGTGGCCACGTTAACCCACATAACACGTGTGCAGGGGGTGTAGTAAGAAAGCATGCATTGACAAATCTGTTGATAAATAGTTTTCAACACACTCATGAATATTACGAACCGGTCTACTTAGTGATACATTAGGAGAAGGTGACTGATTACCAGCGAACGCGTTTACTTGTCACCCATAATGGTGATTGGTTCTTGGATGGGTGGTTCGCCCAAAGTACTCGATAAGCCTTTTCTTCAACGACTGAATAGAAACATCTAACTGTTTAACGATCTATTGATTTGGAGAACTAAACATCGTTATAAGTGGACGCACTAGTATTTCTGGTTTGTACAATTTTTGCGTGCTACATTTTGGTGCTGTGTGTGAAGATTGGGTTGTGCGTTTTATGTTCACTTTTGCTAGTGACATGGTGGAGTACAAAACCTAGTAAGTTTCAACAAAACTGGTTCCCATTCAGTTGAACGTTGTTTGTCTGAATGTGAAATATGAATTTCGCAGTGACAAACCATACGGGTTGCAATTTTCGCCCCTGTTTTTGCCTGTCACTTCAGATCGTATGTCGGTTTTTGATATAACACTGTCGTTAATTAGTGCTTGGAAAATATCGTCATAATGCCTTACATTTAACAGTATTAATGTTGTTTTTGGGCAACAGAAAGTTATAACGTACAACTACAGACTATTTTGTAATCCGCTTGCCATTATCTGTCGAATGGAAGGTCAGCAGATGCAACTGATTTTACATATTTCTACATTACTCCTATGCGACGAACTACTGAAAGCTGTGCGGCAGGAGTTACGAACCTTAATCCGAAGGTCATCAACCTCAGCTGTAATTTGTTGACTGCCGAAAAGCATGCAGTATGTGCAGGCTTGATGCAATCAGTCCAAAAGCCCAGTGGGTGTGACCATGTATTCGACGTTATGTGGAACTTAGTCTATGTGGAGGCCGTTGTATTCAACCATCAACTCATCGCTAAACCTAGCTTATTTGATTCAACAGTTAGTGGCTGGCTGCTTTCAGAACGAATGTGAGCAATTTACAGTCTAGACGTGCCGGTTTTCTAACCAATAACACGTGTTTATAACTTTACAGAAGAACTTCATAATTAGCCTTTCAGAAATAGGCTTGTCCAATGCGCAGACGTCAGTTGGACAGCGTTTCTTAATACACATTGAGTTCAAAAGTCTAGTCGAACACGTTTCAGCTGCAGCTAACACCTCACTATAACGAGAGAATGAATGTTGTTCACAGCTGGGGGAAACTTCACCTTTGAACTTTAAACTATTGGGCTCCATATTTAAAGCAAAATAAAGAAACCACAATTTCTGGATGTAGAAGTCCGTTAGCAAACTGGTGAACTCTCGATGGTCAAACAACGTGAAAACTAAGTGAGTCCAAAGGTCGTTTGTTTAGACCGTCATTGGCAAAACAGACTGAACATCACTGGTAACCGTGTTTTCCATGACGTCATGGGTACTTAGGAAATATGTTGAGTAGTTCCATAAAATTTAGTAGGCTGAGTACCTTAATGGAGATGGATTTTTTAAGCACAAACTGAAATTGCCAAATATGTTTCGACGAGGACCGTAAGACTCAACTGAAAAACCGTTTATTCCCTGGAGTCATCATAGTCGATCCATACCAAATACTATTACGAACGATTGGTCCCCGGCAGGAACGGTAAGGCGACGGGGAGACGATGTCTAGACGTAGTTAGGTCTTATCAAGGCCAGGTGTGACGGAGACTCAAGTTCACGACCTGTGAATTAGTGTCACGTTGTTAGCCCACCACATAGTGTGAATCCAGTTATTATATGCTAGACTACGGGACCACGGTCACCAAGGTTTTAGGATGGCATGCCAGTCGCTCTCCTCAATTGCCGTTGCTTATTACTTCCTCATCGATTGAGATTGCCCAGTTATATGTGGTTGATCTGCAAGTGGTAAGTAACCTTCGTTGCCGCAGAATGGAATAGGAGACAGATGGACCAAGTGGACATCAATGGGCTGGTGGACAACCGCTTCTCGTGAAAACCACGCTCACGTGGATCTTGAACGTAAGACCCGACTCAACTCGGATTAGTGGTTTACATTCTCTAGACTCACAAGAATTCAGAATAATTATATATATTTTTGCGGCCGCCATCATTAAACGAGAAAGTTACAATTAGTTTCCCTTTCGTTAAGGCTCATTAAGTGGTGGTGGTCTGTATATTGATCAGGTCGACAACCTTCCGGGTTACGAGCCGAAGCTACTCCATTGATTCACAATCTCCATGAACCCCTTTCGTGTGTAATTGACGCCAACTACAGTCACAAATAGCCTTAGATTGCTACTTCATATTGGTTAAGTATAAGTATTGCATTTCAATCCATCGGATGATCTCGAAACTACTGGTCGACCAGACAGAAGCCCGGCTTGTAACGCAGAGGTTAATGGGCTCAAATTACCTCCAAGTAGTATAAAAAACCGCTCATACAATCTGAGGATGGACATCGTGGAACATCATGAGTGCCAGTTACAAACTCAGCACGTCAATTTCATACACCCCATTTGTAGCATTTCAACGTGCTGAAGTACTTATGAAGGCAAAGCAACCAAATTTGTGTAATACCCGTACCGAAAAAACACTAGCACGACTAAGAATAACACTTGCGGCTCTAAACATGGAGTCGTTGGAATCATGAATTACGTTTGCTTTAAATGACACGACAAAATTTAACAAAAGTAGTCTGGTGATCATGAACGTTTCAAGACTAACCCAGAAAATTTGCAGTTTGGAATCAGGAAAACCCTTCGAGCATTTCGGAAAATCGAGCTTCAAATCCTAAATTGTTGACAACCGCGCAGTGGTCGACATAGCCGCCTAATGAAGGCGTGGTCGGAATTTTAATTCATTCCGTGGCATGGGTATTCACCATTGACGAACTTTAACAAAGGCACAACTTGAATCAAGTGCTTCTTTTCAAAAAGACTGATGAGACGGTCTGTGGGGATGTAACATCTACGACCAACTGTGAGTGATATTCAACTTATATAGCGAAAAGTGATACGGCAGTTAAATTTTATAGAGTCAAGTAAGTTGCTGGAAATTACGATTTCTGTTAGGTAACGGAAATTGAGAGAATCACAGGCAACCAAACGTGTAAGTATTAGTTTCTGGCCGTTGTTGAATATAAACAGAAGTTGAAACCCAAACTCATTTCGAAAACCAAACGAACAGAAATCGAAAAAGTCATTCCATTGGAAACAATATTGTATGAGAAAATCATGAAAACAGCTAGGCACCTTATTCCTGAATTTGGAAGTACGGTTGAAATATTTGACTCACAGAAAGGAAATCCACAAATACGGTAGGTATGAATTTTCGAGTCAGAGGTAATGTCCGTTGTATGTTATATACCAAGTGAAAAAATGGACACGGAATAGCACGTTCTGTTAATTTAAGGAAAATGTCATTCAGCTAGAGCTACTGCTGAAAATGTTTTAATGCAGCTGCAGGTTAGAACAACAATAAAAACCTTGTTTTGTACTGATTTTGCAGACATTGATAAAAAAACTACCGGAATATTACTCCTTAAATATTATTCCTTATACTCTGTGTGGTAAGGGATTAAGACATCGTTGAATGCTGGATCCTGTCAGCAGGTTTATGTACAAATTATCTTTCGGGATTCACGGAAAGAAACAGAAAACTGAAACGTGGGATTCTGTGACCACTGGAAAGATATCTAATTGGCTAATCATTTACAGTTGCAACCAGTCGGAAAAAGCCAACTAAAATGAGGAACCATTCAACACCAGTCACAACTAAATATAGCCTTCTCATTCCTATGGAATTTTCAGCCGGACCTCTTTTGAACCAAGCACTCGACTCGAGTTTCGCTTTCATGAGAGTTCGTCGGAAGTGCATATATTTACCATGGTTGGGAACAGAATTCAGACCACGCTTTCATGAGGCAACCATGTTGATCACTACGTCGGTGATTTCACATAAGGCAAGACCGAATTGTCGTATGTGAACGCTTGACTAGGGTGCCCGATCGTTTCGAGAGAAAACGTTGTAACTGTTTTGTTGACTGGATCGACGACCCCACGACTATGACTTACCAGACAAATCGAAATCCCTATCACACTAAACCTGCTAGGCCATATTTTAATAACTGAACAGTAGCCACGGATTTGGTTAATTTTAAATTAATCATTCACGTGAATAACCTCACATTTCGAATTCAAACAGACTCTCTAGCCAGTCTCCTTGAAAATAAGTATTGGATTCGAGTTTCGCTCATGGTAAGGCTCGTCAGTGGGGCATGTCCTGACCACGGCATAGACCAGAACTTCGGCTACACTTTGGTGAGACAGCCATACTGACCACTACACTATTAGCCACGCATTGGGCAGAACTGAGCCATTATATGTTAAAACCAGGTTACATTCACTTGTGAGTAAAGCTCAGTTTTGTTACTTGTTAAACATGGGGGCCCGAAACTTCCGTAACCTCTTGTAACGTAACAGGTATCACTGTTGTTAGTCGAAAATTTTAGACACTCTGGCACTAATTTCTTTATTCCAGCAGTTACTGCTTAATTTGGGTCCCAAGCAAAACGGATACACCTTTATCCCGTGTACAATGTTTGAGTTATGTTACTGTTCGTTAACACATCTGGCAAGCAAAACCTCTGCTGAATAAGTACTCTGGGTTATTCGATTTGTTTATTTAGTCTTCAAGTGTCAGGGTGATTCTATGTATTACTCTCCGTTACAAAACCATATTTTGGTATTTATCTAAAGCTCAGTAGAAGCGTATGCCGTACAGACCAATAAACTGAACTAACGAAACATCTTTAATTTAATATTATTTGGGGATTAAAGCATACAAATTTTACTCTCTATCCATCTAAGAATACCGTTTTGGTCAATTTCAATAATGGAATGTTTAGATGGCAGATGCGCTGGATTGACAGCATTAAAGTTGATGGATCCTGAATTCACACTAAGATAAAGTCAATGAAGAGCACGTTTTATGATTAATAGTCAACTAATCAACCCTCTCTATCATTTGGTCTCTTGCGTTTGCTACATTCGTAGCGTGCGTTCAACGAAATCACGTGTTCCTCAGACAAAAGTTTGCTATTTTCCTATGGATTACACAGAGGACGGGTTCAAGAGGAGAGTTGAGTGAATTTTTCGTAGACAGTTGGCTGACCGGAACACAGAGTTCTTAATGAGCGCGATGAAGGAGTGAGACATGGGATAGAGACGTAAGAAAATGAGATTTTATTTGACATTCAGAGAGAAAACTGGGGAGCAGACAAACAAGTGTGCTAATGTGCAAACCGCATGGATCGTTTTTAGAGTCTAGTGGAATAAGTGAACGCTTCAGGTAACAGACAAAGCTGATGTGCGTTTGGCGGCAGACGAAGCATCATTAACACATGAGTTAAAACTCTTGAATAAATACAGGGAAGGAAAAGTTGGAAGTGTTCCTTATATTTTTATTTTCCTATGAAAGGTAACCAGACAGACAAGAGAAGTAATTGGATAAAAATATATGTTGATTTCCCACCCTGCTACTGACTGATATGTATAGCTAGCTAGTTTGTTACTGCTAAAACTACCTGATAACCGCTATACCAGTCTATTTATTTCAACCTTCTTCATTTACTTAGCTCCTCATCGTTGTTATTAAAATTTTCTACAATGAGGAGATTGTTGACCTGTTTTATGTGCACCCTGAAAACGTCTTCTTGGAATTCTTTCCCGGGTAAATTGAGATGTACGAAAAAAATGCTGATCATGAAAAACTCCGTAGTAATTGGCATTGCATTATTAGTTTGGTGTTCTTCTCGCATGATATGCTGGAAGCGTGGCAAGAAGATATACTTCCCTGGTTATTTGGCATAGGAATTGTGATGAGCCGCAACTCAGTCTGAAAACGGTGTCGTTATAATTAGAGAATCAATATTGTACAGCCTAGTTATTCCCATCCATCAGTAAGAATATCGAACAGACCATACGAATATGGAAAACAGTGAGATGATTGCTTGATTGAACAAATTGAGAATGGAAAAACGCTAAAGGTATCCGACAAGTTTGTGTTGTCTGGGAAAGGCACAATGGCCATCAATCAATTCATACTGATCGAACCTCCTCCTCTAATAAATTTTGTGATCATTCATCCCAAGAGGTGCATTATTGCGTCACCTCTAAGTTGCTTTCCAAAATGTTCTCTATATTTGGAACCAAGTACTCATATGCATTTTTCAATTTCCTGTTGCACAAAGACAGAATTCGATACATTATCACATTTGCTGTCTGATATAATATGTTTTGCATCAATGTTCAGGCTGTAAGTACCTTGGTTTAGTCTAGTCACATTTAATCATGTTCAAACGGAAAATTTATGACTCTTTTACTACTTCGGGTTAATGAATGTTGAACGACAGTCATCGACCCAATGGTATAGTAAATGAGGATATACTGAATAGCATTTTCAAATCTTTCATACTTGGGCAATTTTGCAGATTACATGTTGTCTCTTCCGACCTGTCTATTTCTCATAATCGATGATGGAAAATGCCATTGGCTGTAACATGCAGAGTTTTAATTAGACTATAATCATTCACACAGAAAACTCAAGTTCACAACAACGTAAGCTGTATTTATTAAACTACATGTATAGTGTGATTTGCTGTTTTGTATGGTCAACCAAATCTTCAGTTGTAACATGAAAAAATAATGTTTGGAATCACGAAAGCATAAAATCGAGCACACATATAGCCTTTGATCATATCATCCGAGTACAAGAGGGAGTCGATCAATCGTACAACAAACTGACTAACATCAGTCAAAACGAAATTCTCAATATCACATGACTTTACCCAACGTGTTTGTTCACGATATTAGACAAATGTACGTTTCGAATAGTTGCGTTGTACATTGTAGATCTGGATGACTGTAATCAAACTCATACTACCATATTCCTGACTCCGTTTTCAGCAACTTTTCTGTGGCACATCGTAATACATTCACACTTGTGCTCATATTAATTGCAGTTGTCTCTATTGTACATGCTTAAACGATTTTCACGCACATTTTGATGTATGACAGTCTACGAAACCTAAAGTTTTCAACTGCAAAACATCTTTCATCCTCAGTGGAATGTGGTTTTTCCTTCCGAATTCTTGTGTTTGTATTTGATCCTAGATGAATTTTGTCATGGAAGAAATTTTTTCACAGAAATCTCCAAATACTTTGCCGTGACTTCTTCAAGATTCTGATGATTAATTGCGTTGTGTACAGTTAAAGTGGAAGTATTGTCAACATTCTATACATTAATATTTCATGTTTTTTTAGGCAGATTTAATCGCGAATGACATAGAGTGGGCGATATGATAGATATCCAAGCAGTTGCAATTATATCTAAGTGGGTCACTACCATTGATAAATGTTTCGATCATTAAGGCTGAGTAACAACACAAATAGGCATTCGCCAAATTGAAAAGGCATTGAAGGGCATTGAAGGGACATTTCTTCTGTACACAGTCGCCCATCAGCAGAATCAAAACACACTACTCTAAAATCAGACTGGAAACGTAACTGCAATTCAGTGCTGATGAATGCGTGTATTGATACATAATTTCCAGTTTACCTGTGGAAATGCCACTTGTGGAGATCTGTTACACACTTGGATGCTTTTGGAATATACAGATTCTTTTATAGTATGTTGTACATTTTTGATGCAGACGTGAACAAAACGAATATAAAAATCAAGTAGGTTTAGTTCAATGCAAATTGAACGAGAGCGCTGCAAAAGCGTGTTCCCAAGTAGAACTACAAATGGTTGTTCAAAATAATTACACTTTTGATTGTTTGCTGTTCAGAATCCGACTGCCACTTGAAAAAGTTTGTAAGACCAGAAAGATATCCGACTTTTAGACAAGGTTGTAACGGGCTGACAGTGCAAGGTAAGTGGGGGAATTTATTTAATGATGTAAGCTTTTGCAGATTTTAATTTTCGGAAAATATCACCTTTTTTAGAATATTTCTGATGAGTCATAAAAAATGTCAGGTCAAAAGATATCAAGGAGTGTACCTCCAGCAAACATTCTGCTGTTCCTTGTAAAATAATTCTTTAAATATATTCGACACAAACTCAGTAAATAAATCATCTACCAAGCAGGGTTTTATCAATAATTGTTTGACTTATATTGGTATAATCAATGAAACAAACAGTGAAAGTCTACTGAGTGACAAAAGTCTTCAAAAATTCCTTATACCTCTGTTGAGATGAGTAGAAAAACATTACACAAGAATGAACGCTTTTTTCTGACATTTCTAAAACCAGTCTAGCTACACATATGACGAACAGACTATTTCGCAAATTCTTATTTTTGCTTGATTCTAATCTTTTATTTGGAAACATCAGTTCACTGTTGACTTATAATTGTATAACAAGAGTCACGCTGAAGTTAGGTGGATTAATAAATGAAAATTCTCACATAGTGTGCGAGTAAAAAGAACATTATGCAGTTAATCCATTTCAGAACTTCTCTAACTACCATGAAAGATATTGTATGGTTTTCCTCTACGTTGGTGTGTTGCGGTACGAATGATCGATAGTAAGAACGCGAAGTATGTAGCATTAAAAGAACATTCTTTCGTGGTGGCAAGGTCTGAGAGCATTCAACAAAATTTCATGTGAGCATACACAACTAATACATAAATTTAATCCATTGAACTGATTAGTAGTTTCAATTAAAAAGAACCACAATCCCTGTACCTATAGACTAATTTTGAATGTCAACAAGTTAACCGCAAAATTATTTTAGCTCTTTATTAAACAAAACCTCTAAAGCCACACCTTTTCTCTAATTTTTAGCTCTCGAAGATTCCAGAATAGATTTGAACAAACGGGAATTTTTGGTTCTGAACAATTTGTTCAACGAAGTCAACACTACAATTTAGCTGGTTACAAAAATGTCATGAAATAAAACTAGATCTGTAACAGTAGAAACGTAACGCCATATTTCATACGTTCCCAGATTAAAAATATCAATCTTATTATATATTAATTAGGTCTAGTGATGTGTAACATAGTCAACGAAATGCATATTCTCTTGAACATCTTATCATTTCCAGGAAAACAACTTAACCTGTCATCGTTTCTTTTAGTTCACACTTAGTTGAAAACTTTTCGCTCATAGTATCTAACAGCCTGGTAATCTTTTTTGCGGAATCGAACGTGAAATGACAATTAAATTGTATTAACTCAAATAATAAACTTAAGAGTACTAACTGAAACTCTCCAACTATGATAGAAATCTTACAAAGACGATCGTATTCCCAATTGTTCCTTATTTAATATCATACCGATTTTTTGGTAAATGTGGTAAAGTTGTGATGTTTTGCTTCCGGAGTCCATTGTCCCACAGTAGTCGACTTTGTTTTACCCAGTCAGTGATAGTTTTAATAGAAGGTACTTCATGTAAAGAATAAAACAATTATTTAAAATAAACTTATCTCTCCATTTTCTAGAGTAACGTTTATGCTTATTGTAGGTACCTAGGCATTTTGCTTCAACGTTGTCAACTACACCGAACAAATGCACTGCCTTGGTTATTCGTCAATTGAAGACCCACAAAATCTTATTTCTATTTTCTGAGCTGCATTGACGTCACAAATTTATCATTGGCTCGTATTGACGTTAATATTTGTTTTGATCTGTAGATGAAATAGTTAACGTCCAAGTCGCATAGTTGAGGTATAACTACAATGTATCTGGGTCCACCAAAAGAATACGCACAGCTTGTTTTTTGTTGCGTAGTTCACCGTCAATAGTTTCAGAGCAAGGTTTCCTACAACGAACTTAATTCACACCACCTTAATACTTGCAGTAGTACACCCGGAGACATTTGGGATTTTGCGGCGTTAAAACAAAAATTTAATTGGACTAATATT
>LUCH01002641.1:0-40214 GCA_013368495.1 Paragonimus heterotremus
AGTCTGTTATGGATACTATAAATATAGGGCAATGTCGGACGATCTGATTTGCCAGTTCAGATGTGGCTTACACGATTGGCTGCACTCCACCACAGTATGCAGCAGATAGGGTGATGCGGTTTACACGAGACGGCGGATTAGGTTCGAGTTTAGTAGTGTTGTGAATATTCATGGTTGTGTGTAGGCTGAAATACCGTCAGGACGCCCAGACCTAGACACGAGAACGATTTGAGTTATCAACCAAAGCGTTTGGCTCAAAAGCTTGTATCGCAAGACAATGGATGAATGGAAGTGCTAACGGAAGTGTTGATAAGCCGAGTGTTACTATTTTCACACATCTTATAGAGCACTCGATCGTGATTATATTCTCGCCAATACAAATCTAATTTATTTGATTAAAAACAAAACACTACTCTACGTCACCAAGTTTAATCCAAGTCTTTCTTCTGCTACTTATTCTCATTGAAGCGCCCAAGTCACACGTTTGATCTAATCGAGGATGACGATGACGTGGATGAAGATTACTACAAAGCAGTACGAGCGGAAGTAGCTGCTTCCGAACGTGAAATCTATGATAAGGGGAATGATAACAGACAAAAAGAAAAGAAAACGAAAAAGAAGAAAGACAAGAACAAACCTCCGGAGCTTTGGGAATATAGCAATTGGAAGCCATCAAGTCATCTGGAGAGCAGACAAAGCCAAATGGACCGGGTGTCCGAAACACATAATCTGCTCTAATCAAATCGCGAGTATTTTATTTTATTTTTTTCCAAAAATAACACCAACCTGTGTGTCACACTGTATTTTCAGTCAGCACCAACAGTTCAAATAGGTCATGCGTTGGACAGCCACTTTTTCACACACTTCAAAGGCGATCTAAGTGAAGTGGTAAGATAAGTCTGTACTGACAGGGCAACAATATCATTAAACTTGTGTTGCTTAAATCGGTTGCGATCATTGAACCGAATTACGGAAACGTGAATAGTAGTCGCGCTTCGGAATACAATCGGAATACCATTGACGAATCCCGCACCTGGGACTAGATGAGCTTGAACCAATCAGATGAGTGACAGCGAGAGGACATAAATCCACATGAAAGTAGATGGTAGTGATCAGATCAAGGTAACATATACGACCTACGTTATATGGTATCGTAGGATTAATTACCATAAATAAAAACCGCCATCTGCTGGGAGGTTCCAAAATATGTCCGATACACAGGTATAGTATACGATATTGCGTCTGTTCTGTCGGCCAATGATGTTAACTGGCCAATACAGACTGTGTTGCGGTCTGGACTGCAATGGCGTCCGTCAACCTACCATAGTACACCATGACGACAGTGAGCAAACAGATTACATTTTTAACACCAACTGCATACTTCCTTCCGTTTTCTGCCCTGAAGAAAACCTTTTAGCCTACACATCTCAACAGAAACGGTAGATACAAACTCCGATCCACAACGTTGCTCGAGCATGAAACTGAACACAATCTCACATGTCTGTGCGATAAGCAGCTTGCCCGCTGCTTCAGGCTCGAGCCATCATATCCAAATTGTTGACTATCGCCAGATAAAAACATCGATTCCACTGCCCGAATGTTCTCATCCTCCTCCTCCTCAACAAAGACAGCAAGGTGCCCACACCCTGCAAACAAACAACCGGGCTGTAAGTGAAAGTCAGGCATCATCAGCAAAACAGATTCCTCATGGCTTTCATTGCCTCGCATCATTAATTAGACTCACTTCACAGACAACTCAGTCAAACAACAACATTCACGCCACTGAGCTCGGTAAGCCGCCATCTCATCTAAAGTTTCAAGCCATCGACTCTGTGAGTCGCGAGGGCTCCAGCCCGGGAGACGAACCCGATCTACAGTGCCCAACCCGTTCGTAAACGATTTCATTTCTCTAAGCCAGGTCATCATCTGTTCGCCTCGCACTTTGCGCCAATCGACCTCAGCGTCGCCAAAGAGTGCTCAGTGTAGCAGATGACCAGCTAGCATCCTTAGTACATGACCTAACCATCTAAGCCTGTGAAATTGTAGTGACTGAACGGAAGTACTCGTTTGACAAAGACTCGCTTCCTAGCGTGATTGTTGCTTACTCGTTGGGGGCCTTATAACTAACTATATAATCTATACCACCCACATATCAATTGAACAATTCCTCAAAGTACACAGCCCAGTCGTCACGGTAGGTTTAAAATTTGTGGCCTATCCTTTTCACACATAGTCTCACTTACACCATGTCGACAGTCAGTACAACCGCAAGCTAGGGAAAATAGCACCCAATATTCCACCCAAAAATGGCCTTTCCCATCCTTTCAATTTCTTCGGCCAAATAAACAGGCTACTTACGCAGACTCTCTGTGGGTTCGTCTCTCGGGATATGGCAGTCTGTAGTATTCAAAGTCAATGAAATCAGTGGACGTTTGTTCATAAGTTCTGTTGGAACAGCAGAGATCCGCTTTTACTGTAAGATCGGTGCTCTTTTGAAAAGGAATTATTCGCAAAAAGTTGGCACAGCTGTCGGGGTTTCTACCCAGAGCCCGATTAGGTCATGCCACTTTTGTGGCCTGCGCAGTTCAACTGTCAGTGATAATTCATAGGTGTTTCGCGCAAACTCCTCATTCAATCTCCGACTGATCACTTTATTACTGATGAGTTGTAGGGGATTTGGTTAATTTCAGGCTGAACATCACCCACAGTTGATCGCAGCCGTCGCATCTCCATAGACTTTCCAGTCGGCCCCTTTCAAAAAAAGCACTAGACTCGAGTTTCCCTCTCATTGGAGCGGCTCGTCAGTAGTGAATATCTCTGCCACTGCCGGGACTAGAACTTTGGCCACACTTTTTATGAGGCAACCGTGTTTACCACTGCGCAATTGACCACACATTAGACACGACCGAATTATCACATGTGAACGCTTAGACAATTTTGTTTGAGTAATGATCAGGTTGCCCAATCATCTTGATAGGAGACAGAGTTACAGTCTGTTAACTCCAGTCGATAACCTCGCGACTAGGACTTCTTAGACAGGTCGAAATCTTCGATCCCCTTATGTTTGGGAGCGGATAATCTCTGAGTAAACGACAAAGCGAAGCGGCAAAGAACAACGGCGTGGTTTGAGTCAAGGTGGTTACTCCAAAATGGATGACAATCTTTCACGGAACGGCACGGCTGACGGTGGTATGATCCATTTGCGCTTGTGGATGAGTTGCACAAGGCGGTATCCCAGTGACTAGTTGTCGCCGTTTGTGCTGGAACGTGCAACTGGAAATACAGGTGCATAAATTGCACATAGTCAACAGGCGATCACTGTCGAGAGTGTGTCGCACCCCAGAAACCGCTCATATCGCGCTGTCATTTTTTCTCCGGAGTATGTCTACAAGCCTGTGCTCAAACCACCGGCAAGCACAATGATGCCTGAGTGTTAACTTTCTTACAGATCAATGGAGACATCGTAAAAGTCGCTTGGAAAGCGCCTGAACGCTTGTATGTTAAAGCACATGCATATAGGACAAACAAACAACACGTTTTTGGTATATTTCGGCCAACGTTGATCAAAATGATGAGTCTGATGACAAACAGGCGACCACCCGCTGAGATCCCGTCCACCAAGCTCTGCTCTATCTCAAAGCTTAATGTGATCCATTACTCCAGTTTGACCGCGAGATTCGGCTTTATAATTACCAAAAAATATGAAAAAGAATAGTTGTTCCATAGCATTATTCAGGGATGAATTCAAGGGAAGAACAAGGCTGTGATCGTAAAGGCATGTTTCGGAGACACAATGCGCAATCATTTCCAAACTTGAGACAGCGCTCGCCAGACAAACCTGTTGACCTATTTGTCGGACGGCGCAGATATTAAGTGTCAATGCATACTAGGTGTGTTGGCCTCAAGAACGACAAGTTGGTAACAGAGAGAGACGAATGAGAATGAGCGGATCGGTCTGTCAGGACAACGATAAATTCTGATGCTCTCAGATCGGTTGTGCTGCAGAACCGGGTTGAGTTGAGGGAACCACTCAGAACCTCTGACTAAAAAGTTTGATTCGTAGGACAACAGAAGATGGAGTTTTCTTGGGGGCTCCCGCCCGAAATCAATGACTTCAGCATCTGGTTCACTTGGCAGCTATGTGAGGTGTACATTCAACGCAGCTGGACTGGTCACGCTATTCGCCAATACCCGAAGGTCAATACGTAAGATTAAACATTGAGTCGTAGATGTGTTTTCAGTGGTGCATTTCATGTGTACTAAGTAGTTGACGATAGTGGTGTGTGATTAAATCGATAAAAACGTCCAGACTAGGGTTTGTGAAGAAAAAAAGTACGGATACAAGATCGGGATGTGGTAGCATATAACACGAAACCAACATCACCGACCGACTTTTACCTGTTGACACGCCGATTCCCGTTAAACCTGAAACACGTAATCCAGATGCACCACGCAATTAAAACTTAAAAACTTATTCATCACGGTGACAGTGACCGTTAACAAGTAGGAACCATCCATGTGAGTACAGAAAGCCTTAATTACCACTAGCAGATTGTCTTGTCGACTTAACTGCATAGGTGTTCGCTGACATTGTGTTACTGTTTCATACTTACTCAACTCTGTTATACAACAAACAGCAACGTGAAGATAATGAGGCATTCGAGAGGTGCACCTTACAAAAACTGAGATTAATGCTAACAGTGTATACGACCCATCCACAAAAGCCCATGGAATCGCAATTCATAAGGCAGGAAAAGCCAGCGCCACGAAATGTAAACAATGTGTTGAAGAAATGTAATGAAAAGACCAAAGGCGATCACAACTTTGTATATGTATATAGTTCGTCAGTGATCGGCTCGTTTTAGGTAATATATACAGGGGAAGTTGCATGACACGCAAGAGAGCTTCAACTAGAACTGTACATAGGCTTGGCTGGTAAAGCGCCGAGTGACGGAGCAGAGGCAGCCCCGCTGCTCGCCGAGTAAGCAGTCTGTGTGATGAGAACAGCTAAATGAACCAAAGCAGACTCGCCGCTAGTCGAAGCCATCATATTTGCATTCGACTCCACATCTGACTCTAGCAGGAGCTGCGGCAAACTTGGAGCTGAGTCGGAGCGTCCGACTGTAGAGGGACCAAGAGTGTTGCTGTTGCTGCCAATACCACCACCGCTACTGCTGCTGGTCAGAATTGCCACACGATTCGCGTCCCAATCGTAACCGACCGAGAGGAGTTGGGCCATAGGAGGACCGGGAAACTTGGACTGCATGACACAAACGTGGTGAGAAATTAAAATGGAGGCGTTAATTAAAATAAAATAGGATTACATATTATCCGAAATGGATAGATAACTTAATGCTTTCTAGTCGAAGCTCAACTATAAGGCTGACGCTAATATGATAGTACATACCCAATGTGCGTTTGCTATGAATAACCACCTAGACCTAGATGTAATTTCCGAAAATTGTTCTCGAGTGCAGCAGAGTATCCTATTCATAACTAGTAAATCTCTCAGCTGGATAAGTTGTACTCAGATTGGCTACTAATGAATCGATCACCATTCAATTACGCAATCCGATTATGTGTTCACACAAAAAGCCTTGCAGTTGCCGTGGCCAAAGCTCACATCATCAGTCTGCACGCCCATCCAAACTCCAACCGATAACTTTGTGACGTAATGGTAGGTGGAACTCCAAACCAGCCATCATTAACACTAATGATTTGTTGTCTCACTGACTAGCCAATAGAGGCTTGGATATTTCGTAACGCTTTACACGATCCAATGACATTCTGCTAAACCTTTTTGGCTTGTGTACAGTTTTGATTTTGTTGAATCTATATAATTGTATTCATCTGATGGTGAATCATCGAAACCAATTGTTCACGTTTTCTCTTCTATGATTCAATGGAAATTTTTGCGAGATAAACGCTTGGCGAAAGAACTACTTTGTACTCTTGTGTCAACCACCATTAGGCTGAACCCATATAACGTTTAATCCGATCATTGAACCCGCATGCACAGCTATCCTCGAACCAACCGATACTCTCCACATTAAGCACAACTGTCCTATTGACTCGGGTGGATGAGGAGTTGACCAACTCTCCTATGCAAAGTTGAAGCATAGCTCAAATGACGAATGTCTAAATGTGGGGTTCACAAGTGGAGTCAAGGTTAGTATTCTTTTGCACGATAATAACAACAAGGCGTAGTTGTGGTACAGCTGATTGCTCACGTACGCCTCCAGAAAGATCAAGGCTTTCGACCTTGTTGTTACTGTCAATCTATTTTCAACGCGCCTATCCTTTAAGCCTTGGTCTATTCCATTGAAGTGTTACCAACAGTTGGTTTGTATTCAGCAGGATCTCATTTTAACATCTGAGTTATACCCGGACTCAAAAAATTCTCACGCATTTTGGCAGGTTCCATCTGTGTCGACTGCACCGACATAAAGGTATCAATTAGATGCAAGTAGTGCTCGGTATATAAGAGAAAACTGTCAACACAAATGACAAATTGTGGACACAAGTAGCAAGTGAGTAGACAAGGATCAAAACAGAAGGTAAAAATAGAATGTCAATTAACGCGTGTTCGCTTCATCATCCGTTTTTATATTCTGAGTGATCGCCTAGAACTATATTTCAACAGTGAAATGAACCAAATTTAACTGTGTGACTCCCTAACACGAAAGGTACATTATGTATTCCGTATAGTGAGTCCATAATCGCCTGCATGTTGCAGTCCGATGCAGTTGGGTGTTGTTGGAAATCGTCGAGTGTATCACAAATTTGGCGCAGCTAGTATGATTTTGGGCATCAGGCCGTTTCGTCACCAATAGTGTAGCAATGCCGAAGCATCGACGTATCTTCGGGGTGCCCGTGCCATCATTCGTGTTATGGGCTTGTTTTAACAGTCTGAATCATCTGATAAGTGCTTTGAAGATTGACTACAATCAACACCAACCCAGTTTTTATCTATACAGCGCATCGTGTAAACGAAACAGAACCAGCAGACCATGAATGAGGTCGTCCGTGCATGCTTGCTCTGCAGGACACTTCCAAAAGTTTTTGCACTATAACCTCTCGTTTGACTAATACATAAACCACGCACCGCTAATGAGACGAAAATAGCTGATCAGGTAACTACTATGTTGCTAGCCAATACAAAAGAATAACCGAGGAGAAGAAAAACTAAGATAAATCAGTTAATGCAATTACATCATTACTGAAACGACAAAACAATCAACCCGTAGAATGTCAACTACTAATGAAAACGGCCTCGCAGCTAATCAGAAAACACAGGATAACATAGAAGAGCACTAAGGGTTGAGCAATAATATTGGTTCAATCGGTCATAATTTGATAGAGTAAAGACAGGGTTGCACTAATGACTCCCCACCCAAAAAAACAACTAGCCAATGAAAAAGATCATATCGACAAGTCACAGTGATCAGCATAGTTGCACACTCAGTTTTCCTTGGGACAGATCAGGATAACTCACCAATGTTTTGATTTTTTTCGAAGGGTCTCATAACTAAGAATTACGGAAGCTTTCAAAAAATACGGAGTTATGACTATTTCGGTAATACATACACCGGATAATGGCACAGTCCAGGTTTACAGGACAGAGTTCAAAGGATCTTCCGCAAGAAATCCAATCTTACCAACTACACGATATAGGAGTGAGGATATGGTGCAATAAGACAGTACCCTTTGTTGTGAATGTTGCGACCGCGAAATCAATAGCTGAAGTGTGATACGTGGTGGTCGTACAAGAATACCCGGCAAACCAGGCACCAAGTCCGGAGTTTGAGGTCCGGCATTATCCATCGATCCGTGAGGTGAAGTGCCCACCGCGTGTCCGGCGCGATTAGCCATTTGAGCACCAACACGTTTACTGGCGCCCAAAGCGACCAGGCCGAGACGCAGCTGGACTTGTGTATGTGTTGGTGGGTGCAGGTCGAACGGAAGTAGACGAACCACACTACGAAACGCACGCGGTGGCAAGGTTAGCAATCGGAAGAAGGCAGTTACTGCACTTGGCTGAAATGGGGCTGCACAAACCTGTGGAAAAGTAGATAGGACGAGGTGTATTCAGGTGAACGAGACAAAAAGTGCCAAAGTGATAGGTAAAGTAGCGAAAGAGGCAGAATAGAAATGGACAAACAGTAAGCAGAAATGAGATGCACATGTAAAATTAAACTGTCTTTTAGAACCGCTGATTTTAAAGATATGCAAGTATATCTGAGGGTCACAGATCATTAGTTTCACATAAAACCATGAAAGGTTCGATACGAAAGGAAGACTCACACATCGAAAAAAGACAATGCAACAAAACAAAAGTGTGTAATTGTTAGTGTCAAGCTCCTTTTTCAATGTCCTACGATAAACTATATTAATTCGACTGGGGAAACACTCCTCGTTTCCCAATGATGCATTAGTGGTTGTCTTTCGTCAATTTGCCTCCTCCTGATTGGTCATTTGAGAATGACCAAACGTATTTACCCACGTGTCGTTTTTAGGTCCTGTAACCACTGGTGGTTGCAATGGTAAGTCTGTCAAACTATGCCAATTAACTTTCCACCACAGTGGACGGAAGTAGAGGTTTTGAACCAAATGTGCACTGTCACCACGTAAAAGCATTCTTGTAGCAATCACAAGACAATACGGTGAATGAATGTAAAAAGTAAATCTACCCAATAAACGGTAGCTTTCTCCTGGCTTACCCCTCCCCGTCGTATCGCTATCGATTAAACACAACTGAGCAGATAATTCACAAGTCATATTCGCCTTGTCCACCATATCACGCGGCGAGGTCAGTGGAACATCGACGCAATCAGGAGGTTATCCAAATTGCGTTTTCGAGCTGCTGATCTCTGACTGCTGTCTTCAAAGGTGATGACTTATTTTAGTACACCAGTCTGACAATAGACAAGGTATGACCTTCAAGTCGGCAAGCATGCACGGTATACATGGACGTTCTAGATTTTCAAAGTCAACCAACAAAGACATGATGATCGAACAACCTAAAGTTGATGAGAATGTCAGAAATGTGCAGCAGGCATGGTTCGAACTTCAGCGTGGCGACAAGAGAAATAGGACAAAACTCGATAGAAATGACTCAGATTGAGCAGAATGGTACTAACCCGAACATCAAAAAACTCTTCAATCAGGTTCAACGTTTCCTGCGGCCAACGATCCATAGTGCCCGAATTCGGTGGCAACAACGTGCTCAGACGTAGCGTTAGCTTCCACGTGGCCACTTCCACACCGGTACGCTGAGGCATCAATCGAAGCTGACATTTCAAACAGGACACTGACCAGTGTGACTCGAATGCACCCGCCTGAATCACATCGGTCATACGACTAGGTTCCACAGGTTCAACTGCTCCGTAATCTGGTATGGTCAGAATAGGTATGTCCAGACTGTGGATAGCAGCAATCGAGGCATGAAACAGCAAGCTACCCGCTAGGTAAGACTCTAACGGAGATGAACCGGGGCGAGGCCAATTTGGTGTCGGATGACGCGCGTCTGCCTTAACTGGAACACGTGAGGACCGAACCAGCTGAGAGAGCTGGGCAACTGTCAGACCGGTCCAGGATTCAGCTAAATAAGAAATTAAGTGATAAAAAAATATAAAACCGTGACTTGTTTACCATTGTAGTATAGGTTGTAAGTTAGCCAGATATGCTTAGGCAATGCAAATCCAAACAACCGAATTTGACTTCGTTGATTTCCAACTTTGATTCCATTCGGATAAGACACAACTTCAACTAGACCCCGATACAAGCGTGCATTAGTACAGGCCTCAAGTTACCCATCTTTTGTTATTTCGTGCCTAGTTCGGCTTCCATACAAACTTTGTCTCCTTATTTCCGAACTGGAAAGCTGAAGAAATAGTTCCTTATAACCGGTACTAATTATATCAGCTTATGAACTTGAGTATAATACTGAAACAATGGCTCTCAAAGATGAGTTAAAAAATCGGGTAGTAGAATGTAAGATGTCTCATACTGTTCAATTCTCATCCGTTACTATAGCAAAAATGATGTACGCTATTTATAGTAAGTGACCATAGCAACAAGAGATGGAGACAGTACGTTTGTAAGTGGCAAATCATTACCATCCTAGACACAGCGGAGTTATGTTGTCACCGCTATCAATACTGGTACTGATGTGTGGAAATTTCTAGAAATACAGGTCAAAGGTTAACCGTTGAAAGTATGTGACGTGGATAGTGA
Organism: Paragonimus heterotremus; assembly: GCA_013368495.1. Lineage (NCBI taxonomy): Eukaryota > Metazoa > Platyhelminthes > Trematoda > Plagiorchiida > Troglotrematidae > Paragonimus > Paragonimus heterotremus. Next base: position 10,237 of record LUCH01002641.1, read on the forward strand.
AAGCTAGACTAGCAAAAGTTGGCCCGAACTCTTAGATTAACGTATGTCTAAGACATACGTTAATGTAGGATGGGATAAAAGTAAGTATAGCAAAAGAAGACAAGAGGTAGCAAGATAAAACAAGACAGATGAACGTTTATCTCTGTACAAAAAAGAACGGTTCGTCCGGCCGATTGTCACACACAGGAAAAAACTGGAAACGGTGAACATAACAACAGACTTCCCAATAATTTGTCGTCCAAAATTACAGGAGGGTGCTATATATATATATATATATATATATATATATATATATATATATATATATATATATATATATATATATATCGTAAAGCGTCGTAGTGACGAACGAGCATGGAGGACGCTAAATAAGTTAACGAGACCAGTTAGTCTAACAGGAACCATACAGTTTAGTAAGCAGGCTGAGTATATGAAAACCTAGCCACATGGGTCAACAACACGAGGCGTAATTACAGAAGTCACAATAAATAATATGCTAGCAGACTTGAATGAAATCAAACAGAATAAACGAGGAAAACTAAATTGAAAAAATAAGCACAGACAAAATTTACGTGAATCAAAATTTTACCTTCGATGTCCATCTGATATGCTTCTTGTAAGGCGTTCAAAAAAGTCTACGACAGAAAGGGCGTAAAAAGTCATTCAGTATGTTTGTATAATCAGTAATGGAAAGAAAATTGACGAAACCGATTTGTGGATAAAGTGCATGTCACCAGAACCCAAACTGTAAAGGTCTGATTGTACTGATAGATAACCTGAAACAACTTAAAACAACAGTGGAAACACGGAAAACAAAACTTTCCTATTTAGAGAAAGTGTACACTGTGCCTAAAAATTACACGAAAACACAGCAGTATTTATCCAGCTAAAGGAGACCTGAACACGCATGTACAAGAAGTGGCCGGACTACAACATTTATGGCTCCATCCATTGTGATCATCACAGCAGCCGTGAGCATGACCAGAAGGTACTGTGGCTCAAATAGCCGCTCATCTCAACGGTGACGTGGAATATCTTGGGAAAACGCTACTAAAAAGCTGAAAACTAATAGAAGACTAAGCGGAAGAATTAGAAGTGGTATGAATGCAGGTACGGCATTGACTACGGCGCACCGTCATCTCGGATAGCGTTTCCAATCGACGATTTGAATGATCACAAAGATCCCATCCAGGCAGGCGACACCTACCCACTTCGCTCAGTGGAACAGTCAGGGTTTCCATACTTCGTGATCACATTGTTGCTTGACCACCATGTGGTTTCACCCAACTGTTGGTAGTCTCAGTACATAATGTCCGGTACGATAAACGATCAGTTCATTTGCAGAGTACGTGACCCAACCACCGCAGGTTATGCAACCTGAGCAGCTGACCAATTGATCATGCATCCCGAGTGTTCCGGAATACGCGTCGGCGAATGCCCCTATTGCTCACGCGATCAGTCCACTTAATGTGGGCTAACTGACGGAGAAAACGATGGTCAAACGCAGCAAGTGTGATAACATTTTCGTCGCAGAGAGGCCACGTTTCCGAACCATAAAGCAAAACAGAAAGCACACAGGCATATTATACCCTTCCTTTTAACGACAACCGAACGTAGTCTCAACATCACTGATGACGTAGTTTCGTAAACGCAACTCGTGCTTTTGCTATCCTCGCTGATATCAGCAATATTACAAGCTGACAAGACAGTGATACCCCAGTATGTAAAACGGCAAATAGATTATCTGCAATGAAGAAAGTAGGCGGGAAAATGCCCCAGTCTTGAAGCAGCATTTTACATTGTGAAAGTGCAAAAACACATTCGACACAAACCAGCCCCGTTGCTCACCTTGTCCAGCATGTCTTCGATAGAGGGGCTAAGTAAGACAATACCATCCGCATACTCTATGTCGGTCAACCTAGCGACAGGAAGAAGCTCAACATCAAGTTCACTGGATTCCCCGAGCGCACCATCCAGAATGTCGTCCCTGACAAAAGTGAACAAGAAGGGGGATATCGGATATCCTTGACGAACACCACTAAAAGTGCTGAATACCTAAAACAGTTGTATGCAAATCCCCACCTGATTACACAATGGGCATAAAGTGATCTCAATGGATTCACGTACTCCCTTGGTACACCTTTGTGGAGAAGACAGTTCCAGAGAACGTTATTAGCAACTGAATCGAAAGCAGCCTTCAGACCTAAAAGGACTACGACCGTCGGCTGTCGATATGAGTGCCGATGTTCCAAGACCCGTCGCACGGTAGAAAGGTGATCAACACAACTTTGACGGGATCGAAATCCTGTCTGTTTTTCGCGTGTTTGACATTCTCTGGGTTTAGTGAGCCGATGTAACATAAAGCCAGTGAGCAACTTGGGCGCAAGAGACACTAGACTGATGCTTCTGTGGTTGTTCCATAAACTTCGGGCCCCCTTTTTGAAGGCGTGAATTGTTATTGGTAGGCACCAATCCCGAAGAATCTTCCAGATTCCCAAATCGTTTGGAATAGTTTCGTCAGTTTTGATATCAACATCTTCCCGCCATCCTAGAAAACAGGAGGGAGATCTGGTTTAGGATCCTTGGTACGCTTCAAAAACGTAAGCTCCAAGGCCACTTTTGCTTCCGATGGAGAGCCGCTTGACTTATAGTGAGTGCTCGGCTCAGTCGTCTCTCTCCGGAGGATAAGTGACTGGGAAGTGCGGTTGGTGTCCCGCACAAGGCATTGACGATGACGAAAGACTGCCGCAGTTGTGCGCATCCCACGGTCTCTATATTACGAGCACCGCCTTCTAACACAGGAAAAGGCATTGTGCTACATGGAGACCTCTCTGTGCTTCTCATTCACGGACACAACTCAATCATATGGCAGTCAGTTACAGGTGGCGCCTTTTGTTGAAAACTGTCATCCATTTTGGAGCAACCAGCTGAACTCGCACCACGCTTTTGTGAGTGCCCGTTTCGTCTTGTCAATTGTTCAGAGGATATACGTTCGTAAATGCAAGATACTTGACCGGTACTCGGGCGAGGAGAGTAAAGAACTCTTACAAGGAAATACTGATGAACAAGTTGCCCAGTTCGAGCCGGGTAAGAGATCCTAACTAACACTTTGAACAAGTCGTGGCAGCAATCAAAGCATGCTGTGAAGAAGTATTGTGGTGGATTGTCAGGCCGGAGGGGGGGGGCGAGTATGCAAACACTCGACGGAATGCCTCAACGTGAGGGGAGGCACGTCCACAGACCCTCAACGTTCGGATGACGGACAACGGGGGCAATCGGATGAGTCATCGCTCGATCGGATCGGACCAACGGGCGAGACATGGCAGGCAAAATAGAATGGACGACCAAATCGGAGGCGCGATTATTCCAACACTCGCAGGAATATCTCGACACTGCCGTGGAATACGATCAAAGCCCACTATGGATAGATGGAGGACAACACGGGCGACCGGACGAGCCATCGCTCAACGAAATTGGACTAACAGATGAAAATTGGCAGGCGGAAAACCCCCGGATAGACGGCGCCGATCACACACATAAACCGGGCAAAAGTGCACACGACGCGTGAGCGTAAACTCAGGGGCGTTGTGGACTAGAATACTGACTCATAACCTCGAGCGCGCGCGTGCCGTGTGAACTAACGTGTTGGACAATAAAGATTGTGCTTTATTGGACCCCTTTTCACTACGGTATGTCCCGAAGGGGATGTTCAGTTGAGACAGGAATGGATTTCTGCCACGTCGATAAACCTCATAAACAATCACCGCTCGATTCCACCAGGTTCCGAATATGATGACAATAATCGAGAAAACAAGCTGAGAAAAATCTTTTACAAGGACCATGAGCACCACTTGGTCGAGCAGTCAAAAGAAATGGAGAAAGTCTTTTTACCTAGGAATAGCAGAAAGTTTTTTCCCCTGATCCATGGTAGTACTGGCCGTCGAGTCGGTGTAAGTGAGACCATATGCGAAAAAGATGGTTCACTACTCACTAGTCATTCGCCGACTTGACAGATGGGCTGAACATTTTGAAGAACGGTTCAGCTGGCCTCAACCAGACCGTGCGGACGACGGGACTCAAGTGGTCAGTTGTTGCGCTCCATCCATGCATCTCATATCACTCGTTAAATAAAGGAAAAGGAGATTGAGACACTTCACTCGAAGTATTTCGCAAAGAGATGAACCACTCAAACCAATCTTCGTTCAGAAGCCCATTGGACCATCACATACTGCGATGAGTAAACAAGAGGTAGACAATATTACCAAATAACCATGCAATACTGATCACATGAACTGTTGGTCAGTAACTAATTTCCTACTGGTTACGCTAAATGGTAAATTTGTTACTGAGTAACAAATTAAACTGTCAAAGTATAAACGACCGCCCGTTGGTCTCTCGGTTACTTATTGACTACCTGTGGTGAAAATCTACTCGATTCACCGCTTATCCAAACCCCGACACAATAGGAGTTATAACAAAGAACCAATCCAAACGTCGCGTTGAAGATACTACATCAGGATTGGACGAACATTCTCAATGTTACGTCTTCTGTTATTCGCTTATTTCGTTGTTCCGTATTGCCCCAATTAACGTTCAGTTTGTGACTTTGTATGTGCTAATACGACCAACCAATGAGTGACTACGATTTCTTTAATACTGTTGTACATCCATAAATTCGGCTTCTTGTCTCATGAATACGAACTACTTACTGCAACTAGTACAAGGTCTTCTCCTTATTACTTGCATGGGAGGTTTCAATCCGAGTACGATTTCTAGGGCTATTCGAAGTCCCTAATTCCGAGTATTACACTACCATATGTATGACGCCTAAATTCCAATTGTCATAAATGTGGTACTCCAAAAAATGATCACTTCGTGGCACAGCTTAAACGGACGAAACATTGAACCTGACATTCTGTAACCATGCTATTTGCTTAATTCTCCGTCTCATGGCCATAAATAGGTTACCCGCACGTTTATGATAGTGTATCCTGTGAAGTAAGCAGCCCTTGAACGACTGACGACGTTTATGAAATCGATTTGTTTCAATTAGACCAACACGTGGTGATGTGTTTGAATTTACGCATTTCCTTGACGATCACAAGCTCTTTCCACACTTAGTTGTGATGCGGTTGCTTGTGTACCTGCAACGCTGATTCAACACGCCCACCCAGTCACGCACAGGATCAACCACGTCTATCAATGTTACAGAGTCTAGTTTCTGGAGGTGTTGGCAAATTGATGCAAATCTTCCGCCGAGTAATCAGCTGTAACTACGCGCTATTCTGATTTCGTTAAACACACACACTGAAGCTCGAAAGAAACAACTTTTATTGATAGATGCAACTGCATGATTACCTCTCTTGTAATTATGTTCAATCATGAAATGAACAAGTTTTCCATCCGTTTAAAAAGGAGTATGGTTACGCAGTGTTTAGGTTGTCACCTACAAATAAATCAAGACAGTCGATATTAAGACACAGAAACCAAGGGACATTTACCATATATGGTCAACCAAATCAAGTCCCTCCAGTATTCGTGTAAAAAAAAATAAGATTAGAGTTTGGTAGCCTCAATAAGACTTTCTGAAACATGCGTGACTACGTATCATCAAGCTGCACAAACATAGACAAAAATATTAAAAACATCTTGGGTACCAGACTAAAACCGTGAAATGGACGTACGCTGAAACTTACCTGGAAAGCGGGCAGTGGAGCGAGTGCGCTGAGCAGATTCTCACCAGAATGATGTACCCAGCCCTCACCAGTCCTATTAGTCGGCTCCACTAGTTGACGGTACGCATCACACAACTGCACAGTCTGTGAACTGGTGGAAGTACCGGTGGAGAATGCACTGAACAGTGTATGACGTGGGGTGGCCAGTGTGATACGTAAACTCAAACACGCGCGATAGACAAGAACCAGATCGTAGGTGGACAGTGCGATGAGAACCAAACCACGAACCGGTCGTAAATTGTTGTAAAATACAGAGGTCTGCAATCGGGAGAATCAGAGAAGAAACATGAAATCTGTAATGTGTTTGGTTTTAAAGTCGAAATACTTTCAAACCTTTGAATGCATAAACAAATAGGCAAGGGAAAATGAGTGAAGTTAGTACAGATGACAGACAATCAAGAAGTAGCAGTGGTTCTTAATTCCCCGACTCGGATCAGCAACAGTGCGATCTCACATGAGCTGGAAACCTTTTAAAACGTACGACGTATTCATCGGTTTTCCCTGAGAGCAGCTCATCGGATGAGTATAAACGGTCAACAGTTACTCTGCAAGCTGGGTCACAGAATCGACTAATCTGGGAACAATGGATGTTTAGAGAATAGAATGGACAGTTTAGTTCAGTCCAGTTTGAAAGTGAGCCGACAGTTATCGCCATCTCTATTTCATAAAAACAAAGGGATAACGAAGCGAGAATTGCATAAACAATGCTCAAAGACTAAAAGTCTGTTGATTAAGATCTTCTCTGCATGATTTAAAAGCCACTCCCATCGGCTCTATCAAACAGACAGGGCAAGATAGAACGCAGACCAACGTGCAGTTACAAAGAAAGAATGAGATCGTTTAGATATCGAATCCAGGAGAAAATATCCATGAAAAACGGGTAAGCTGGTGAGGTTCAGACATGTTAAAGTTAACGACGGACCTTTAAAATCGCCAGAAGACGTCAGTTTCGAAAACTGACAGTTGGATACTGCGTAGGCAGGGGATCAAGGAATAATAGATGCATCAGACTACATTCTGGATCGAACTATAAAAACTGTATGTGTGTAAGCCTAAATGAGCGATAACCGTCAAGCTACCAAGGACACTTACACCATCCGATTCAACGACGGAAGACTGAATGATCTTGAACGCACTAACCAGGGTGCGTAAACAATGTTTTAAGACATCTACAGATCCGACCAACCTTTGAAAAAGAAGAACAATCGGTTACGGTAGGATACCGGCTCTTAAGCATTGAACTTTTGACCCGTAAACATGAGTAAATAATGCGGTAGATGTTAACATGAAGAACATACCTTAAGACCGTGATTTGACAACGTTCGATCACGAAGTGGTTCAGCGGCGCGCACAAAAGGCAAGGTTTGCACAAGAGTCTGCAACAGACAAAAATGTATACGGGTTTGCAGTCATAACCAACATAATGGAAATCCCATGAAGAAAATGAAGGAAGACGAGAAGGCATGAGAATGCAAAGAAAAAATCGTACACAACAAAACGCCCGTCAGACTTCTGGATCGTCTCAGAAAGTGTAGTATTAAAGTGCTACGTTTTTATCAGCTTTTCTTAAGAAAGACGTAGTGCCAAATAACATGGAAACGTCGAAAGAAAAACGTTGCAAACTACATATCGGAGTATGACATGTCCAGCTACCTCACGTCGATAAGGGATCCTTTTAAAGCCCGGAACCTTTTCGCCAAGTGATCCAACTCATGATGCATCGGGCAATGGTATGAAAAAACAGAGCCCTACGGTTACCGGTGAATATTCGATTTGTGTGTGCGAAATGGGTCACATACAGAAACCGGCAAAACCACTTCTGAAGGAGAATACTCGGTATCGAATATAAATAACTTAACAATCCCCGTTAACTTTACTGCTAATTATTCACCACACCTATTATTTGTCATGTAAGTTCACTTAGCTAGCAGCTAATCTGCCCCAAAAGTAGCTCTCAGATTTGTTACGTGAGGAAATATCCAGTAGTGTTGAAAAGTCATTGGAGAGCAGAACACTTTGAGAATGAACTGCAGTTAGTTGAACTAGCCTAGGTTGCATTTCCTACATACACAACTGCCAGACAGTTTTACAATGGCGTGAACGTTGAACACACTGATTTCAGCTTCACCACCAACGACAGCCCTAGTTGAGAAATGAAATAAAGGGAGAGCATAAAACCTCGTTTATAAACTCATTGGTCTAAACAAAAGTAATTATTGTCAAGGTGTCTACACCAAAGATACGAACAGCCAGAGTAAGATGGTGTCTACAAGACGGTCATTCTAAGTTTCCACAGTCCAGCTTTACGAGCTGCACTTATCACGCAGACGACTGACACACAACAGTTCAAACAACGTGAATACGAAACACATAGGTTCTCACCTACTACCAATAAGTGCAGAATGAGATGACGAGATACGTTGCATTGTAGTCACATAGATGTTGGCAGAAAGACAACGATAGAAACCAACAGCAGAAAGACTATATGAAGTAAAAAGGGGAGTCAAACCTTTGCAAATATGGGAATCGATTTAGTAGTGTTCAACAGTTCCTCCAAATGGTGTCGGATTATCATATGAGGATTAGAATCCACCTCGGCGGATACGGTTGATTCATGACTGGAGGTTATCGGAGTATTAACTGGTGTGAAACCGAGGGCCAAGGTGAATCCGGTCTCGTGGCAAAATGAGATGTTCGCCTAGGACAAAACAGCACAATAGTGAAAATTATTCAAATGAACCTAATCACCTATCATGAACAAATAACAGAAGTGCATATTCGTAAGATCACTGTGGTAGAAAACAGGAATTCGAGTTGAGTATCATTAGTTGAAACAGTGATCCGTCTAAAACAAACGCCGTTGGAGCCGGCCAACACCAATCGCCATGTGGAGGTGTTCAGGTTGCTAAAATTAACAAATTAGCAACAAAACGCCAGTGGGATGAGTTCAACAAACAAAAAATGCCGGCAAGTTATGGAACTACTGATGAAGACCATCAATGAGGTTTCTTATGGACCACACATTAAGGATACGTCAAATTACACAATCTAAGGTTCTGAGGAAACATGGTATATGCGTGCATGCGATCGCTCATGGAGCAATCTGGCCTAGAGAGGTGATGGTTGATAAAGCAATGATAAATTCAGCCAACTGAGTGACACTGTAACCGATGTAACAAATCATCCCAAGCGTCGGACAATTACATACCCGAATATAGAGACGAGAGAAAATTGAACCGCCGACAACCTGTTCAGAATACACCGTGTACACCAACAAGACAGGAGATTAATACAAACTGCAATCAAGGAGACGTGATCGAAACGGTCGGATTGAGTCCATGTTGTAGGATACGGTTTACTGCGATAATAAGACGTGTTCTGGAAACTCTGATAGCCGTATAAAGATCTGCATACCAGATACAGTAATTCAAGAAAACAATCTACTAGCTTCTTCATGTACTATTATGATTGACTCTGATCTGATAGCGCACCCTCTAGTGGTTTTCCCTACTTGTAATTTTCCAAAAGTAGACAGAGAAATTGGGTTTAAAGGCGGTCATTGACCAGCTCAACTCGGAAGAGCGACATTAGTGATCGGGAAAGAAAGAGAGGAACCGTTGTCGACGGTCGTTATAGTCGACAAATTATTGACCAACTTCGTGTTGCGGCTTATAACTTTTCGTTCCAACTAAATAATACACTTCTATTAAAAGGCTGTTCCGAACCCCATTTAACGAAACTATGGAGCGGACTGTGAACAGTTGGAACTATCAGCTGTCGGCTCTCAGATGTACTCACTGTTTTGACGAAAATTAATTTCACGTAGCAAAACCGAAACAATTATTAGTGAAAAAGCTTTCACCTAAACAACTGTAGCACTTTCGGAAATTCTTATTAGTTATACAACCGAGTGTACTGCCCCCCCCCCCGACTCGACAACAGTAGCACAACAACAAACCCTTTGCTGACACAAAAGACGGTGTCACAGATAACAAACTAAGAAGCACAGATGCCAACCAAATACTGTCAAACATGAAAGAGTAAGAGGTCAGGTTTGATATCCATTTAGAAATACCCCCTGTCCACACAATTGTTTTAAAAACTCGGACGAGAATTTATTAAAAACGTCACATGGCGGCTTCTTTCAGTCGAACTTCAGCTTCAGTCTTGAAATGACGTTGAATTGTTACTGTAGCAACATAAAAGCTAGCGAGTAGTAAACATACACGCTGATAAATATGATTGAATAAATTTCGAAAATGTAAACGAAAGAGATACAAAGAATAATATCGAGACATTCATTAAGACGAGGTCACTAAAATAGTCAAGCACGCAATCGAAATTCACGCGTCTTTCCAATGACACAAAAAGTCTCAAGAAACGTAGGAGTGAACAAAAGGGTCGTAAAAGGTGTACGAATGAAAGCGGTAGTGGTAAAAGACAAACACAAGATCGAGAATGAGACGAATTGTGTAGAAAAAAAATATGACCACTGCATTAAAAATAAATATAACTAGAACGAAGCGATAAGTGAAGAAACCATTATTTGTGGTTATCCGACCACAGGATGTGAAAACCAACTAGTGAAGAAATCCTGCTAGTGTAGTAATTGATTAGACAGACAGTGTTGTATAAAAGTCAAGCTGTGTGGACGGTTACGGAGAACGAAAAAACAAACCAGGGGCCAACTTACCAAATAATGAGAGTTGTATGATAGAGACAAGGTCTTTAAATTGTAAGACTGGACCGCAACCTCTGGAGGAAGATAGAAATCTGTGCACAACAAGAGAAGCAAATAGGAAAACAATTAGTCAAGGTGTTAGTGTTCAATGAGCAAAAAGATCACAATTTATCACGGCATTATCAATGGAATCCAATAACAAACCAAAATGTCAATTATTCTTTTTTTGAGATAAAAACCAAATTGCAAATTTAGAGAATGACACCAAATGGGAAACAATCTGTAATCGAACATGATGTGAAATTCATAGAGCAGTTTAGAATACTTAGGCAAACTCTCTGAAAGCCAACGTATCGGCCCAAACAATGGATGTGACTTAGTGTATCTCGCGTTCCAAGAGTTGTAGACAACATCGGATGACAAACAACGGCTTGAACTTGTGATGTTACCATGAGGTCCTCATCAAACGCAGCCAATGCATACAACTATTACGAAAGAGGAACGTTTTAGAAGCAGGGTTCGTAACTACCCAAAAAAAAAGACAGAAACGCTGACCGACAAACACAATAGCACTTCCATTTGGTATACTAGTGAAAAGACGTCAATCAATCAGGACCATTTTCCACCAGTAGGCAGGTGAAAACAGACAATTGCGGAACAAGTTCCGAAAGTATTGCTACATAAGATATCATCTTAACAACCAATAAGCACGAAATGACTCAGCGGTAAACATAGGATAATATAACCTTCAATTTGATATCATGTCATCGGTTAGGTTGCACGTCGACCGAACAGTGAATACAGGATGTCAAAACCTAGAAAAATACGTCAAGATAATCGGGGTTCGAGCCAGCAACTATATGACTTATGACTAGCGTCTGTTTCACAGAGCTATCAATAACTCCATGCTGATTACTAATAACATGGTCGTGGATTAAAGTCCTGATCGTGCCGAACGACCTCTGCTGTTAGGATCTGAACAACCCACTAGTATATATAGACGCTTTCAATTTGGAGACGTATTCCAGAGTGCAATGGACAAAATTGACGCTGCTCCAAAATATTGAGTTACTTCACAAAGACAAACACATGGAAGAGATCACCATACAAAACAACGGAAATCCACAAGTAATAGTCTACAAACTTTAGAAACTTGAAACCGTTATCTCCCGTTGACAGTTTGAAACAAAAAGTTTAGGAGATGAAGAGTGCGAGATATAAGCAGTTCGCAGACTCGTCAGCACCATATTTTCAAAAATTATGCTATTGCATTGAAGGTGATAACAAGTCAACAGGAAATGTGTGTATCTACCGCCCTTCGCGTTTTGTTAAACAACAGTTCGGATAAACGCTTGTTGTTTATTGCAACACACTGCCAAGCCATTGTATTCACAAAACTGGTAGGCGACACTAACCGACCCTACCCAATGGGATGGTCAAGGCTTTAATAGCCTGTGACCACATAGTCGAATCACAATATTTTCCAACGGTAAACAGAGTTACTGAATAGACCGCGGTGCAGCGGAAGGGCCATCGACATACGGGTTGTGTAATACAGTAGTGTATATTGATATTACCAAAATATAGGTCGAAGAGCTGTCTCATTAATTGCAAAAACCACCAACTTGATATAGACTATGTGGCGGAAACAAATGCCACCGTAAACCTAGAGATAATATGTACTTCTCGAGCATATAGATCACATGATTTGTGGAGCAATAGACACACTGTCTTCGTTATCTCACACAGACACTACGTCATTAATATCACAAGATAATAAGGTGACACTAACCAGGTAGATGAAATGATGGATAGTCTCAAGCGGTCCGCCTGCGGCGCGTAACATTTTGAAGACAGGAAGTACGCAGCAGGCAGACCAACTATATCATTTAATCCGTGAAGCATGGACTGCATATCCTCTGCTGAATTAATCAAGTCAATGTCGTCCGCATACTTGAAACCAATCAGCTTACTGTCAGCTAGAACCTCCATACTGAATGTTCTTTCTAGAATACTATCTGGCCTATCGTTGAAGAGGAAGACCGGACCCATACTGAATGCCAGCTGAAATGTAGAACGCTTGAGATAGTTGCTCATAAGTGTACACTCTACAATCAGAGTTGGCACAAAACGGCTTTGACAAATTCACATGCTTCACTGGTACTATGAGGGACGCAGTCCCAGAGACAACATCCTCGGAAACAGCTTCTACATCCAAAATTATTCTAACCGATGGCCAAAGAAAGCAATACACAGGCTCGAATGTCGGTCGCGACCCACATGCGACTTAATGTTAACTTGTTTACTACTAGGAATCCAAGCGTGATCAGCACATACAGATCAGATACATTGCACACGTGTATTTACAACACTAAACCAAATGTGAGGGTATTGTTCATCAGGCCAATTTCGATACCGCCGATAACAAACGAGGTGGCCTGTGAATGCGAAAAGAAAAACCAAAATAGAGACAGTCGTAGTGAAAAAATTTACCGATGTTAATGATCTCAGTACTCCGTGAAGTCCGGCAGTGTCTGCAACCAGTGCGATCCCCCAATTTAACAACCGGCAACTTCATACTATATATTCAGACCAAGTACGCATAGCTTATGATCGCCTCAATCACCAATGACTGCAATAAGTCGGTAGCTGATCCTGACGCTTAGTTATCGTTTTATTAATATGTAGTTTGGAGGAGTGTATAATTCAGAAGACACCTAATTGCAAGAAGCATGGACTTCGGCTGGATTCGAATCAGCCGCTGTGGTTTCGAACATCATCTGGGCATGCTGTTTCTGTCACCGCCGCCGTTTATATTCTATGCAATTAGGTCTCTTCCTCTATCGCAAAAGCGTATTTTAGCCCGCAGGTCAAGCACAAGCAAGAAACACGTATGGATAGCTGTGATGCACGTGGTCATATAAGCCACGTTCATGACACGTCAACGCGTACGTAAATTTGTTTCCGTTGAGGCCTGAATATGCAGAGTCGTGAGTATTCCCGGTTGGACAACTATTCCTTAAACAAGGGGCTCTCTTTATCCATTTAGTCAAGACAAATGGAAGAAATGTTAACACTTCGAATTACTCTCGTCAGTCACTAGCGTGAAACCAGCAAACCTTACACAAACAGCACAAAACATGTGAACGAACCAACCACCGTTTTGACCGCTAGCGCGCTAACAATACAATCATTGCCATAGCAGAAACTGATCACGCCAACGTCTTCTGCGCGTACAAAAATGGCCTGTTGTCCGATTGGCATTGCTTTACTGGTGGCTATCAATTTCGGGTTACGATTACGCAACAATATCGTAAACGATGTGACAGGGTCAGCTAGGTGACCGGTTGCTAAGATGTGTTTGGCGTTCGATGAAGCTAGGTCCTTCGACCTTATTCCAGTTAGCAGGTCTTTTTTGACATTGCAGTTAGTAGCCATTTAGGACTGTGCTCTGCCATACGCTGACGCAAGCACTGATCTGCTCTGCTATGGAGATGCCAGTGCAACTGCAACTGAACTGTTATATTACCTGAGAAACAGGCTAATCGGTTGGACGTGGATCGCCGCTATGGAAAGCCAAACTCCTGGTGCAGTTGAGCCACTGGATAGGTGCTTTGCGAAGCCGACGTCTATTTGTGACTGATGTTGTTAGTCAAGTGGTCACTCATGAAATAGATCTGCCGAAATATACTCTTTTTCTTTGCAATGCAGTCTGCTATTTTTGTTTTTCCTTCTTATTATCGATGTTCATGAGCATTTCTGGATGACCACTTGGCACCAGCATTTGTCCAATAACCCCTTCCTCCAATCGACCTCCAGTGTACATCAATCTTCGTTAAGAGGCGCATCTCCTAATGAAACAACCAGGTCGCATCACTCCACATCGATCGGCCGGCCCAGCTCGGACGGCATGGTCGTGGGTGGTGGAATGGTTCCACTCAGTCAATCAGATTGCAGGGCTGCGGTCGAACGCCTATGCGCTACTATCTGGACTGTTTTTACTCGCGTTGCTTTCTGATGTCCCCTGTAAGGTGATTTGTTCTGACGCCATGACTGCTATACGTGACTGTTTCATTTGGTTCGCTCTGTGTCTGTCGGCCATTTATGGTAATCCTTTCGTGCTATAAATTTAGAACCTCCGTAGCCTAATTTTGTCTCGTTCGTCCAATAAACAGTGTTGCCGCGTCTCTTCTGGTTTTCTCGGTTCATGTCAAGCGACTGAGCGGGTAACCTAGGCGACGATCGAATAATAAGACTCTGTGAGATGATGTTTTCACTAACAGATGCGAGGCTAGAGAACTAAAACTAGTGCCTGCTTCATGTCGGCCTACGATAAAGCGATCGGTGCAACTTTCCATCTTGACATTCAGTGTTATGAATATCTAAGAATGGCAAACAATTGTCGACCTCCACTTCATAAGATACATTGAGGTTTGGGTAGACGGAATTAAAAACGGTATAAAATGAGGTGAAATAACATTTATCAGCAAAAATTAGAATGTCATCTACGAAAAGTTTGTACAGCGAAACCCTGGAAACCATATTAGCGTGTGGAAGATCGAAAATAGTTGGTTGGTTCATTCACCCGTTGCTGCTATTTACAACTTATATAAAATCTGTCGGTTAAACGTTAGTGATTGATGACAGTAAATCTAAATATTAACATCTAACGACAAACACCTTCGCTCTGTTTTGATTAGACTTTCTCTTAGCCTACTTACGCTTGCATATTATTAGCACTGCACAGCCTACAATCATAAGTATGGTCATGAGCGTTTGTTTCAAAGTAAACATATAGTGCAGGTTTACAGTTCAATGCATCACAATAAAGCCCAATGTTTTGATAATATAATCATACTACTGAAATCAAAGCAGAGAGCAGCCACTCGTCTTCCTATTTTTAACTGCTTAATTAAATAACGCGTCATTTGTACGCCGCATCGTCATATGTGATACATCGCCAATCGGCACCGATTACATGTTTACACTGCTCTGGATATCAATCAGAATCAACTGTCATCCCCGATAGATTATGGAGTGGCTCAAGCGAAAAGAACATGACACAGGTCAACTGTCAGAGACGATCACGTTCAAAAGAGGATAACCAGTATGTACATCGTCCATGCGGAAGAGCTCGAACGTCCAGCCGAAGAGCGAGCCGGATCACACAAGCGCAATATAATCCCTAGTCGGATGAGTCAACAAAGTACAGCGACGTTTGCAACAATCAAGGTGGGATTAAGCCTAACTAAATCATGTATCAACGTTGCGTTTTCGAGGCGCGAAATGTACCTCATACTGATCAATCTTATCAGTTAAACGATCTAACACTAACTGTGCTCTCTATTGAAGCAACTAAAGGATGAAGTCACCATACTTAGCCCCTCCTCGAAGAAATGTCATCCTGAGAAGCCTGGGGTCTACAAAGTAACAGAGATAAAGCCCTCTTAGAGTGGGACTACACAAATTCACACAGTTAATTGTGAATTAAACGAAGGGGATAGTTCGAGAGAACACCCGGTCAAAAGCAACATTAGGATTAACAAATACCACGACCACGGAATAATCAGAGATGATGCTCTGGTCATCCATGACGTCGTTATGACATTAGACGACGTTGGTTGAAGGAAAGTATATATAACGCTCTAGAAGGTGCTGCCTTCAATGCAGCTTTGAAACTGTTTGGTCGTGCAAATGTCACCTAGAGGATGTTTTCACTTCAGGCAACGGTATCTGTATAACACTGCATGGGTATGGTGGGAGCATCGTAAAAACAAGATTACAGCAACTCAGGATGTCTTCCGAATGGACGAGTATTGCATGTCGATAAACTTATTGACCTCATCACATGGACATCGGTGGCTTACTAGCGTTTTGAGAACACGAACGTACCATCCACCGTGTCGAGTGCTTTTCGCACAGTCTGCGCCAGACTGTAAAGCAGATTTAGTGACTAAAGGTTTTAAAACCAAGGCTTGCTCATGTGAGACGTTCTCTTTTTCCCTAAAACCTCCTCGAAGTCCAAAGAGCAAGCTATCTGAAATGGTGAGGAATCAGCCCATGGCGCTCTCGTTGCTCTTGGGGATCCAATTTCCGCTTCCGGCTCTGTTCCATCCCATTTGTGGCATATGTAACATCAAAATAAGTGTTGTTACAAATATGTCCGCTAGCATTTCTGTGATTCATGTTACAATGCACTGTTAAGCTCATGAATAGTTTGGAAATGATAAGAAGGGATAAACACCATGGGTACCGCACAATGGTCTGATCGTTGATAAACAGGCATCATTCTCTCACGCTGAAGCAAAATGCTCAGGCAGTAATCACTCACTAAAATCTCTGGAAATGACCCTCAAAGGATAATCCAGACTTAATACTGTTTTCAGTAAGTTACTCTTCAAGACTACTTCGATTTCTGACGGAAAACCATACAGAATGTCCTATTTTTATCAGACATAGTCGGCTAATCCCGTCAAAACGTTTGAATGATTTCAATCAATATAGCTAACCGGTTGGAAAGAAAGTTACTTGCGTGAAGTAAGTCGCCAGCGGAGAATGAAGGAGGTACGCTTTCAGAAAAACAATTCGGATGATATTATGCAATCTGAACACCCTGCACAAATATGCGAACAGGAAGACGGGGATGCGATCAGTCTGACAAGTCTGACAGAGGAGAAGCCAACAACATGGGACGAATCCAGTGAAGTGGCTAGAATATCAAGACTATCACAAGCTGATCTCAATATTGGTTTTCCTAGCAGCTTCACAACACAACTGATGCGTATCACTGCCGAAGCAGCTCACAAACAGGAACAAGAATGCATCAAACAGAGCTGGGAAACCATTCGGCGCAGTCGTGCCTGGCGCAAGTCTCAGGCACTAGCCTCGAAAGCAGCTCGTGCACTGCCCCTGCTCCCAATACCCAACGTGATTCGGACTGTGTTACATGAGATACAACCGATCTGTTTAGCAGTACAGCTGATGGTCGTCTTATGGCTATCCACGCAACTGGATTTGGAAGCACGTCTACGTGGGCCATTTTCAGAGTGGCCCGCCTACATGGCTCATCGAATCCCATGGGTTCCGGGACAACAAAGGAGGCACACACACGTGAAAGTGACACTCGTTATACTATGTGGTATCTACTTACCATGTGCATTGGCCCACTTCAATTACGTACTGGATGATCTGCCGGATGAGTGAGTAACACAACTTAACATGTATCACATAAGTTGTCTAATTTGTAGCGTACATTTTGTACCAAATCCACGACAGATCGAAAGGAAAGTTGCACAAAGTTCAGTAGTCCGTTAGTTAGAGAAAAACTGCATACATCACAGCTATATGTAATAATCTCCACAAGATTGAACCAATCCAAAAGTGCACAGCATGTAAACGAGCCACAAATGGTCAATCACCAGCAAGTCAGAATGTAGAACTGTTTGATGACAAACCTTTTGTCCAAATAGCATTGTTTGCTGCAATGTTGATAAACAGCGAAATACCTATAACACGGGAGCTACATTTCAACTAAATACCACAGACTAAACAGATGCAATTGACATAAACCAGACGGAACAGAACTGCAAACCACGGGTTGCAACTTGGTACTCACGTTTGAACATGTGGGAATGACTATCGTGGATTGTTACCACAGCATAGGCTAAGAAGTACATTGTAGCCGTGACATAGTCGACTATGGTAACCAAAAGTGTCACCACTAAGCATAGACATAGTATCTACAGGACAAAGGCAGCGAAATGTAGCTGTTGAAGATCAAGGATGTAAAGACGCACAGAGCCAACTGATGTTTACGCTTAACATTCAGTTCTTATAACAATAGAGTAAGCATCGAAGAGGTGGAGAGGCAACGTCTGTCAATAAGAAGTAGCCAGATTTATCCGTCAAAATGCAATTAACAACGATGAGTTCATGGGGTTCAGTCCGTACATCATTAACATCGTTGAAGCGCACACCTTGTCGTTGATTCCATGAATTTCCTCTTAACAGAACACCTTTGCAATTGGTTCGAAAAGTGCTTTGGGCTCATCAACGAAAGAAATCGATCAGAAAATCCAGAAGATGGTCACTCGATCCACGATTCGACCAATTTCGCAGACCTCGGCGGAGACAGTGGGCTACCGTACTCCTTCTGATCTTGATAATTCCACTGACCACAAATATTTTTATCCTGTTGGTCGGTAAGTTCAGTTCACTAACTGTTAAGTCAGCAGAGGATTGGATAGGTTGACTGTTGCTTCAACTAGAACAGCTGAATTTAGTTTAAGTTCGTGTTAATTCTAAGGATTCGGTTGCTGTGGTGGAAATTAAAACTGTTGACTCTATTCGACCTTCTGCAGAGGCCCGAAAACACTGAGTGTTGCTGACTAAAAAACGGAAAGGTATGATCTCAGGGTAGATTTAGCGGCGGGAGTTTTGTTGTGATTAACATCATGTTAATACTTTTGGGAAGGATGAAATAACAAGACATCTAGAACAAACTAAAAGAGCACGCCAAACTCTAGTAGGATATAAAACTGACTTAAAAGATGCTGTTATCACTATACAAACTGTGTGACTTCCTATTTTTCCCATCTGTTTTATTGAATACACTTGTTAGATAGCTACGAAGTGGCAATCATTCTAACCTCAAATTCATGCATTTTACGCAAGTTTTTCTAAATTGACGATGGGCATTTTAAAGTAAGAGCAACCCTAAGCACAATCGATTTTAACATTCATAGAGCAGCTTAACGAGAAGTTGAAGTGAGGGGAAATATTAAAAAACATCAAAGCCAAATTGCTTCTAACAACAGTCTGCGGAAAAAGATATCAAACCAAAGGGGACTATACGAAGCAAACGTAAGGATATGCTGCTGATACAAGAAAACGCTTCACAGGTTCCAAGCTAACAGCTATAATTCGTGGCAATCATCGGTTTGTTATGTCAAACAGATTGATGACAAATTCGGGACACCTGAACGCAAAGCTGAGCCGGTGGAAAATAAAGGGTTAGAAAAATTCCACACAAAAAAACGCTCAAAAGTGAGCGATTTTTTAAGTTTTATTTAGCAATAAATATGTTGATTGCATGCTATTCGCCTCATATAACAGGGGATTGCAACTATTCAATACAAACAGAACGATGGAGACTGGTTGTTTCACAATGGTTGGATCAAATGCAACAAATCTATTTCGAACGCAATTTCACATCAACTGAGAACAGGTCGCAAACGAACAGTCCAGTGACCACCCTTGACGCAATTCATATTGTATTCCAATGTTGTGGACGACACGGTAGCGATAAAGCTTATGAGGACTGGTGGCGTGCAGAGGTGACTAAGCCAGTGGGAAAAGAAGAGTTGGACGTTTCACAGAAGAGGTAAATTGAAGTAACTTTTCTGTTTCTACGTGAACAGGTCCTTATCACCAGAACAAAACAGATTACGGGCCACATTTGAGTTGGATAATGTCTAGATGTACAGACCAAGAAAGGCATAATGTAATCAGCCGGAGTTCGCGGGGTTATTGGTTGGAGTCAAAAGTATACAGTAGTGATAATCTACACTTTTTTAAACACATCTATACCAATGAACCAAATTTACAGCCATAAATAATATCAATTACTTGTCCAATCCGGTTTTAGAGGAACCTAGGATCAATAAACAGCGATGTCAATGGTGCAATCATAAGTAATGCAAGCAAATACTCAAAAAAATCTTTCAACTGTAATACTCATTCTCTGCTGACAAATTAATCTACTGAATATGGTTGGATAAAAAATTGCCGGGTTAGTTTGCAGAGAAAAGTCAGCACGGAGCAGTTGTGTATGTAAAACACTGATCAGAATATTAACTTGCCAAAGATGAACAAACAAAGTCATCATCGTTTGTTACTGGTTGTGTCATTTACCTTAACATTTATATAGTCATCAGTTTCCATTCGACTCTACAAATGACCTTCGGCAGTTCAATTAATTGAATACGATTCCACTGAGCTGGGAATGTTGCCTGATAAAAACAAAACACCTAGTAGTCCATAGAATCTGGAATAGAAGATAGTGATCCACAATCGCACTTCGGGGGAAGTTGAATACAAAATTACCCCCGTGGAAATTCTAGGATGAGCAGCTTAGCAGTGACACAAGTTAGCCAACCCCACAAGGTTATGTTGATTCAGTCCACATACAGGCTGCCATTCAGTGAACTCGAAGTGAGTTGCTCATTCGCGATCGCACTGTAGAGAATTCAGGTTATAGGGTTCTATTACAGACACATTTATTCATTCAGTATCTACATGTTTTACAACGATGATGATTCGCCTTATCGATGGAACCCTGTGCGGATGCTCAAATGGTCTTATAATATCGGCTGTTTCACGTAACCCGCACCATTCATTGTAGAACTGCAAACACTTTCGCATTTGAAACGGACTCACTCGATGACATAATAGCACACAAAAAAGATACGTCGTGGAACGTACCAGTAGCATACATCGGAAAGTAGGGGGAGGATTCTAACTTGGATTGATGAACGGATAAAAACAATTATTTTCCTTTTTAGGGCAAAATGAAACAGATTACGTCGTCTGTTTTTATTCCAACTTTGTAAGCTGCTTGGGATGAAATGCACGGTTGGGCAGGGTAGTAAGAGACAGGAGATCGACCCGTACGAATAGTGCTCACTAAGGCAATTGTTAGGGCGAGTTGAGTGCACGTATATAAAATGAAGACGAGTAGAGGACGGAAGTAGTATATCAATCCGAATCGGATACCTGCTTTTAGCTTACTCTGGCCGATCGTTTATCTAAGAAGAAATAATGTGTATATGTGATCTATGCGAGGAGAGTACCATAAACTACCACACTCTTGTTCTAACGAAGTTTATTTAAGTCGAGACTTCCATAAGATGTCACTGTGGATACCTGAATTCGTGGTTTCGTAAAGTAAAAGCCACTTCAAGACGAGATAAGTATGGTCTGTATGAGTGAAAAACAATGTAGTTCGCCTAGAAGGAAAGAAGATTGCAAAGTAGGAAGTGTTTCTACTTTAAGTATTTACTTCGAAGAAGCAATTCATTAATACATAAAACTGCTCGTGAATAATTTTCAGACATCATTCTGACGCAGAAATCCAGCTTAAGATTTACACGGCTAACCAGAAAAGTCGATGTCAGCATGAGCTTTTTCCGAAACAACCGGGAAAGCACAGTGGTTCTGAATGGATCAATGTGGATTTGTATGAGGGCATCTGTTTGCACGTCTGGGTTAGTGAAGTTTACGTCAAACGGGCGCTCATCAAACGGTCTTCAGAATAGGTGAGTGATGCTGTTCGGTAACAGTGAATCAAGAGTATCTTGATTCGAAACATCGTTGCTGGAACCTCGCCAAAACCTGGACTGCTTGTCTGTAGCACCCACCTGCATGCAACCATGCTGTTGCATGGCTGAACGGTGTAGTGTCGGCGAGTTCGTTATTTGTTTGACATTTTTTAATCCGACGCACTGATCTGTATATTTTTGTTCATTCCGAAATGTGATCCCCCCATCATTATACAACAGTCTGTTAATCGCCACAACGACCTGCAAGCGACGGGAACAGATGGTAGATTCCTCTTCAGGAGATCTATGATTCTTAAATGATAACAAAAGTCTTGATGAAGCCACAGTAATCAATAGTAGTAGCAGATCGTACTCATTGTGTGGTGGATTGACAGGCCGGAGGTGCGAGCATTCATACACTCGGCGGAATGTCTCAACGCGGGGGAGAAGCACGTCCACAAACTCTCAACGATCGGATGGCGGGACAACAGGGGCAGTCGGACGAGTCATCGCTCGATCGGATCGGGCCAAAGGGCGAGATATGGCAGGCAAAATAGAATGGACGACCAAATCGGAGGCGCGATTATTCCAACACTTGCGAGAATATCACTACACTGCCGTGGAATACGATCCGAACCCATAGTGGATAGATGGAGGACAACACGAGCAACCGGACGAGCCATCGCTCAACGAGATTGGACCAACGGACGAAGATTGGCAGGCGGAAAACCTCCGGATAGAGGGCGCCAATCACACACATAAACCCGGCAGAAGTGCACACGACGCGTGGGCGGAAACCTGGGGGCGTTGTGGACTGGAATGCTGACTCATAAACGCGAGCGCGCGCGTAACATGCTAACTAGCGAGTTGGACAATAAAGATTGTGGTTTATTAGACGCCTTTTCGTTATAATTGTATCGTGATCACATAAACTGTGGTGGGACAGACCGAAACATTCTCTCGCTACTCGCGGAACGAACACCGTAATGCACCGCGAAATGTGTCCCTCGTCACGAGATCCGCATGCCAGAATTTGGTTTAATATCGTGAATTTACTCATCACCGCGCAGTAGTATATCAGTTAACAAAGAAGTTTAACAATTCGCTGAGGAGACATGAGAACAACACACTAACTTACCATCAAATCATCCCAGTATGGTCACAGTGGCCTTTGCGATAGGCAAGTCGACATTCAATATCGCGAACTCACGACTTTAATTGTATTTTAACAGACAATGACTTTAGAGAAGTACTTTACCAAACAACAATGCGCGTGAGCCAAAGGACAGTGTACTAAAAAGTAAATAGAGAGTTAGTCATTTTCAGTTGGTGCCATTCACGACGGTGGGAAAAACGTGCCGACTGGATTAAAAAAATAAAAATAAAATATGTAGCCTCAGACATTTGCAAAAAATACCACGACAGATACCAAATCCGCAATTTGTAACTGATACATCAAATCACACCTAACTACGGTCATCAGTAAGGAAATAATACGTTCGGCACGACAGCTGATAAAGGTAACCACCAACGAATAGAGCAGCAAGGCACTTCAGCTTAAACGTTGAGCTATACCACCGTTGATCGGCAAACTGAGGACTACACATGAGAAACTGTAAGTCTCAGAATGAGAAAATGCAAAGTTATGAAACATCAATGACAAACTTGTGGAATCCGAGAAAAAACAGAAAGCACGAACGACAGCCAGAATAACAATGAATAAGATGAGTTGTGTCATCAAAATAACCGTTGCACGGACTAGTATTTCACAAAAGCACAAGTGATTGAAAGAAATCGAAGAACGGAAAGCAGGGTCGCTCAGTTACACTGAACATTCCGCAGACGCTCTGGAGAATGAACAAAAAGAACCACCATGCGGAGATAAAGAGATGGCCACAAGCAACGCACCTTCGAACTACATCCTGCCATCTCCAGTGGTCGGACGTGGCCCAACGTCTTCTAATCCCCAATAAATGATATGTAGATCTGCATGCTATCACTAAAAAGAAGCCCATCGGTAATTCTCTCTTTCCATCACCTGACGGTCATCATAATGAAGTACCCTGTGCGGGAAGGACAATCGCCATAGTCGCGATTCAATCTTCTACATAATGTATCAGTATTTCGATGACGTAGATCAGGCCTGTGTTTGCATTCAAAGTTATACTCTTGTAAAAATTCTTGCCAACAGGCAAATTGCTTCTCTAGGTCCTTGAAATTCTGCAACCATTGAAGTGATGAGTGGTCCGTTCGAACCAAGAAGCGCTTTCCGAGAAGATAGTGACGGAAACGTTTAATAAAATGCATCAGGGCAAGCATCTCCTTTTTAGTGGTACAATAATTCCTTTCACTCTTGTTGAGGTTTCGATTTCCATAAGAAATAACATGCTCTACATCGTTATTGTCTAACTGAGATAGTACAACCTCTACGGCGACGTCGCTAGTGTCAGTATTCGGGACAAACATTTTCGCGTCTGTGCTTGTATCTGGAATCACTAGAGTGGGAGCAGTGCATAACTCATCTTTCAGTCGATCAAACGACTGTTGACATTCCTCAGACCACTCGAACACTTGTCCTTTCTCCGTGAACATTGTTGGGGGTTTAGCTACGCGAGAAAACCGGGGAACAAACCGCCGATAATAAGGAGCCAACCCAAGGAAACTGCGGACATCCTCAACACTCTCAAAAGTTGACCATTCTCTCACTTTATGCACCTTTTCGGATTCACAGCTCCCACCAGCTCATGAGATGACGTGTCCTAAGTATTTTACTTCAGTCTGCATAAACGAACATTTGGTTGGATTCAATTTCATTCCAACCTCAGTTAGTCTTGAAAGGATGTTGGATAGGTTATGCAAGTGCTCGTCAGCGGTACGTCCGTGTACAATCACGTCATGTAAGTAAATCAGACAGTGCTTTGGAAGTAAGCCACCCAGCACCTGTTGCATTAACCTTTGAATGGTGGCCGGGGCATTCGCCATTCCGAATGGCATGGTTTCAAATTCGTACAGCCCAAAGGGTATCATAAAAGCGGTTTCCAGGCGGTCACTAGGCTCCACTTCCACTTGCCAGTAACCTGAGGCCAAATCAAAGGTACTTAACCACTCGATGCCCGAAAGGGCATCAATGATGTCATTGATACGTGATAGTGGGAACGGGTCTCTTTTAGTTACCGCGTTTAACTAGGGATAGTCGATACATAATCTTAAGGAGCCATCCTTTTTCTTGACTACTACTACCAGAGACGCCCATGGGCATGTTGATGGCCGGATAACGCCTCTCTCTAACATCTCTGCTAATAATTTTTCCACCTGGCTTTGAAGATGGACCGGTAAGTGACGAGCCGTTTGCCTCATCCGTGTCGCACAACGTGAGTTCGCCCAGGCGGTTGTCCTTCCCACCAGAATGTCATCTGGTGCTCTTCAATTGTTTCCCATATTCTCTGTGCTATATGTGTTGGGAGCTGTGAGATAATGTCGTTGATAAATTTCAGCCATTCGAACTCGACGTGCACTTCCCCACTGGTCAGGTGCTGTTTTTTAGGGACCCGTACAAGGCCTGATAATGTTTTGTACACAGACTCTAACGAAAAACGTTTACCGTACATGCGTACGGTAAGGTCAGGTAAATCCAAGATACGCTGCGTGGTTGCCAAATAGTCACTTCCCAGAATGACATGAAACGGTAACCTTGGGACAACCAAGAACTTCAGCGTACATGCTCACTTTCCTATCTGCACTGTTCCGCGAACACATGCCAATATGTGTAACGGTTGTTCATTCATGGCCATAACTTGGCTGACAAGCCCCACTATCACATCAAGCTGACAGGTGGTATATGTCTTTTTATCAATCAGGCTACATACGGACCCAGAATCCAGCAGACATTCGGAGTCAAGACCGCCAACTTTTGCTTCCAGTACAGGGCATAAGGCAACATCCCTATTCTCATATTTAGAAACAAGAGGAATAGGCGACTGACACACCGGAGACTTACCAACATGTGTACGCTTCCGAGCGGATAATGGGTACCAACGTGCCACGTGTTCCTGTCCTCCACAGGCGAAGCATCTCCGCCAGTCGGGCCGCCCGTTGATTGGAACTTCCGCTCTTAGCTGGCCTTGTACATAATCTTCGCCCTTTGCGTAAGCGCTTCCGTGGGCCATCCGATCTTGCCCTCGATTAACAAGGGGGGCCCTGGGTCATACATGTCAACTGTTCATCAGTAGGCTCAACACGTTTCCCCTGGTCCAACAATTCAGCCTTGGTCAAGTTTTAAGGGGAGCGAAGGAGAAATTCACGCTGACACTGCGGCTGTCGGATTCCTTCCAAAATGCGACTCTCTCTGCTCTATTATCTCATCTACGAACGCCAGCCGTGCTAATTTCCTCAGCTGTTATATATAATCCATTAACTCTTCCGCATTTAACTGTCGTCGTTCATGAAATTCTCGCCGATACTCAGAAGCCGAAAGATGTCCTGCGACCCTTCGTCGCAGAAAATGGAACAGACCTTCGAGATCTTCTGGGATATCAAAGTCGACAAATTTTCTATGAGCCTCACGAGAAACTGAAGTCAGTACAACGTCCACCTGCCGGTCTGAAGAGAAATGCCGTATATAACGGCGCACCTGTGCCTCGCAAACGTCGAAGTCTTTTCCAACAATATATTTATTTGGTGCTGGAAGTCCCTGTTCTTGTCGCATGCCAAATATAGGCTCGGTCTCCGAAATACCTAGCTCCTCTGCTTCATGTACAAGTTTAGGCATCTCTTCGGTATATGAGGAACTGGAACGTTGGAGGTAGTGTGTTGTTCCTGTGATGGACTATCCGGAATATTATAATCTTGGCACCCACGGTGGGACAAAATCATCCCAGTGATTCTCAGGACAAGTGTTCGAGTGGTCTGAAGAATGTCAACAGTCGTTTGATCGACTGAAAGATGAGTTATGCACTGCTCCCACTCTAGTGATTCCAGATACAAGCACAGACGCGAAAATGTTTGTCCCGAATACTGACACTAGCGACGTCGCCGTAGAGGTTGTACTATCTCAGTTAGACAATAACGATGTAGAGCATGTTATTTCTTATGGAAATCGAAACCTCAACAAGAGTGAAAGGAATTATTGTACCACTAAAAAGGAGATGCTTGCCCTGATGCATTTTATTAAACGTTTCCGTCACTATCTTCTCGGAAAGCGCTTCTTGGTTCGAACGGACCACTCATCACTTCAATGGTTGCAGAATTTCAAGGACCTAGAGAAGCAATTTGCCTGTTGGCAAGAATTTTTACAAGAGTATAACTTTGAATGCAAACACAGGCCTGATCTACGTCATCGAAATACTGATACATTATGTAGAAGATTGAATCGCGACTATGGCGATTGTCCTTCCCGCACAGGGTACTTCATTATGATTACCGTCAGGCCAGAAGAGTATGTCGCCAGATAACCTACTCACCTCAGAGTATTGCATTCAGCTACGTGACAAATTGGCAAAAGCATATACACTGGCACGGGAACGCCTGCGAACGACCCAGCGGAAACTGAAGGATTACCATGATAAGAAGCCTATGGGAGCCCCTGGAGCCCCTTGATAACGTTTGGTTACATGCAGAAGTCTCACACGTTGGAATTTCAGAATAATTGTTTCATGAATGGAGGGGATCATACATCTTGCAGGATGTCATTTTCGAATCC
The DNA here is from genome assembly GCA_013368495.1 of Paragonimus heterotremus. Classification (NCBI taxonomy): domain Eukaryota; kingdom Metazoa; phylum Platyhelminthes; class Trematoda; order Plagiorchiida; family Troglotrematidae; genus Paragonimus; species Paragonimus heterotremus. Next base: position 37,669 of record LUCH01002641.1, read on the forward strand.
AATTGCACTATACGGGATGTTAACGACAACAGGTCCAGACTCAGTGGTTGAAGCCAAATACTACAGGACAAAGTCGATTGATAAATTGTGATGAATTGGAAGTCGCTGGGGTGTGCATTGTACCACCAGACGGGGGACAGTTTGAAGCCCTGCAACCAGTGCTTGCGACGGGGGGAATAGTGTAGTAACTTGTAGTGTGCCGCCATTTTGTTTTGTCACACATACTCCACTCCACTTCCTTTCAGGTCATTCAACACGCATCAGTGGACTACAGGATGGTATCGATGGACAAGATGGTGGAGCTGAAGGATGCGACGGAAAAGGATCAGGTACTTCAGAAGCTGACTCGAGTTATAAGAGATGGCTGGTCGAGAGATAAAAAACTTTGCCCAAAGAACTGGTAGTATTTTTCAAGGACCGCAATTAGTTTGCCCAAGAATAAGGGAGAATTTCCAAACGCGAGAGGATAGTTAACCCGAAGGATTTGCAGCGAAAGTTCATTGAATGAGTCCACGTGACACATGCTGGGATGAACAGCTGTGCTCGGATAGCAAAGGAATTTTACTTTTGGCCAGGCATTTCCAGTAAGATGAAGGATTAAATAACGAAGTGTGAAATTTGGAGAAGGCACGATTCAAGTCAAGTGAAGGAAACGATGCTGCTGGGAAAACTTCCGGAAGGACCCTTTGCAATTAGTTGCAGTCGATGTATTCACATACGGCGAGAAACAGAACTCGGTCACGGTGGCCTACTTCTCGGACTATTTTGAAGTCGATTGGCTAAGCAGTACCACCGGAAGTACAGTTGTGAACAACCTGCGTGCTCACTTCGCTCGCTATGGCATACTGGAGGTGTTTTTCCCTGACAGTGGTCCTCAGTTTGTGTGCGCGGAATTCAAGGCGTTTGCAGACAAATGGGAGTTTCAATATCGAACAAGCAGTCCGTATCACAGTCAGGTAAACGGGAAGGCTGAAGCGGCAGTTAAGGTTGTCAAGAGACGGGCACAGATTGCCCAAGAGTCAGAGGATACAATGTGAAGAAGCCAATGTTTGGGAGAAGGACGCGGGTAAAAATGCCGGTGGCGTTTGAACTGTTAAGCTATTAAATATTAGACGAGTCAAATGTTCAGGGGAGCCTACAAGGACGCAGAATACAACAAAAATGTACTATGATCGTGACGGTCTGAAACTTACAAGCTTAAAACCAAGAGACAAGTCGTGGGTTCAATGTGTGCCTGAGAACCCGAAAGAGTGGACACGATGTTCATGTGGACGAGGTGGTGAAAAGAAGAAATCGTGCGTATTTGAGAGAGCGGACGTCACCGGAAAGAGATAGCCGTGGTGGAAGTCATGAGGAGTTATCAAGAACGAGAAGTGGTTAAACTTATCAAAAAGGAAAGGATGTAATGAAATTGAACTAGAGCGAGTTCTTGATTGGACAGAGAGCGGCCAATGGGTGTTCACACACAAGCGGCTGCAGACGGAATTGTTGTCAAATCAGCGCCAACCAATAATAAACGGCGATCAGGCGCTGTTAAATACGTATCTGTTCCAAACAATCGAGTTGCTAGATGCCAGGTCGTGGAACAACACAGCAACGGAGTGGCCAATCAAAATTTGAGGAGATCCGTCGCTTAATAGCGATCGTAAATACTGCTGTTAATCTATAAAAAAACTGCTATTTTTTCCTTCAATAAATTGAGGTTGCTCACAGCCGCTCAGATTCTTGTACTGAATTTTCTCAGCTGAACACCACAGTACGCGACACATTCATGAAACCACGTTACGTTAACAACTTGAACACGATACACAAAGTTTGAATCACGTCACCGTGAGAGAACAATCCCACGCCACGAAAAGATGTCACCGGGAAAGGTGCATATAATAGCATGTTCATTTTGGTTTGGCAAATCGACCCTGAATGATGGCTTATAACAGCTTCCATTGGAGGAGATTACTTGCACTTTAGCTACGGTAAGAGGGACAGTGTCAAAAGCATTTGAGCACATTGGAGGACGTAGAAAGAATACGCCAACTAAACATTACTGTCCATAACTAACCACAAGTGAGACACAGCAGTTACTGATTAGTGCTTAAAATAACGAATAACCTTTCTGCAACACAATGTATTTGCGCTATATTGCTATCTTGGCGAGGTGGTCGGGCTTGTGTACTGCTTTGATCCGGCGGGCTATGCTGACTAGGACCCCGATCCTTCCAGGTACAACCTTGTCAGACAGACCAAAGGGGAGCAGTCAGACGAAAAGCATTTACACTCATAAGACGGTATGTCACACTAGTGATCACGTAGGAGTGCTTAGGTAGTGAGACACGATCCTATGGGCATAAAGCAGAACTATTTTTATGGTGGCAGCGCTGCTGTCTTCCATATCAGGAAGAAGGGGGTTAGGAAAGCTACCCGCGAACAAAGAGCACTCCGATCGCCCAACGGTTGACCGTGACCGCCGATGTATTATCCAATACGGTCGAAAAACATTTGTCAGCTCTCAAAAGCCTGATGTAGCTTCGAGTATATGCATTGCGCGC